>JAAXCT010003027.1:0-47362 GCA_012490785.1 Eragrostis nindensis | reverse complement strand
AGATATGTATTATTAGTATTTAATCATAAAAGATAATCCGCAGCGCACGGTAACCCGTTGTAGCATTTCACCCAGAGTATTCCAGGGTATCGTTATTTATATTTTCCCAAAGAGAGACGTGTTGACAAGTGGTACTTATACTCATGGTGTTACAAATGAATAGTCATAACCAATATCCAAATACAGGGGTAAGGCAATGTATGGATAGAGGATAGTGCGACACACACACAGCAGGCATTTCCACTCTCTGATAAAAGGCGAGAGGCGGCTCTAGGCTAGACTAAGGTTAAGTAGAAGACTGCTACTCTCCTAATGTACATCGTCAATAGCGTGCTAGCATCTACCTATGCCTAAGCTGCACACAGCCCAGACTAAGCTGTTCTCACTGCAAGCCATCATCGGGAGATCCAGCGATCAGAGTCTGCCCAATCTCCGGACATTTCATATATACTCCTACGCCATACCCGAACGTGGAGGATTACAAGGGACGGACAGGGCTGTCACCACCTGCCGCTACCTCTACAAACCGTGGGGCACGAAACGCATCCAAGGGTGGAAGGAAGCCCTAGCACCATGCTAGCGTAACTAACCACAACTTAGATCCCTCGAGGCACCTCGCAAGGCGATAAACCTAGAGCACTCTTGCAAGACAATGGACCCGATGACTAAGCAAAAGGAACAACAGACTAGGTCTAGCAAGCGATTACTTAGACAAAGGATCAAAAGCTAGCACTACGTTAAGCATAGCGTTCGTCGCTCCAGAACGAGCGACGAACGATGAACAATGAAGAACGATCATCGTTAACCGATGATCGAGTATGAACGAAACGAACGAACGAACGATGAACGATCATGAACGAACATCGATGAACGATGAACGAACGATGAACGAACATGAACGAACGAAAACGTTCATCCAAGATCAAGATGAACGATGAACTAGCATAAGCACATAATGTTGGTCGTTTGTACCACCCACTTATATACCGCAAGAGGACGGTGTACAGTTGTAGCACTTTTTCCCTTAGATATAGTATCCAAGGTTTAATATCGAACCACAGAGAACAAGCGGGACTAAACTATTATTTAAACTACTAAATCATATATAGCAAAAGATGTGTGTGAGAAAGGATGATTAACAGCTAGAGATGAAGGGCCTGCGGTTGTATCAAGGTTATGAAAGGATTCTCTCCTATGGCTTGGGTACTGGCAGCAACTCAGGTTATAGGTCGATGATAGGTTTAGTATTCTACAAGACATGGTGGTTTCGTTCGCCCCGATCCTGTCACGATGAGGGTTAATAGTTCCCCACTGGTTTCTTGCACTATATGATAACACGTATGGATCAGATACGAATTCGAAGCATCACATAGACTGAACGTATCAAAAGAGTATCTTAAGTGTGAGAGTTACATAACCAGATTTCCCTCGCCACGGAGAGAATATGAGATCTACCAGCATCATACTGCAACACATGAACATGGATACAGTAGGACGCGGGAATTCGGCGTGGTCCCACAGGTGCCGATCGGCACGGCTGTGTGCCGGTCGGCACAGTCTTCCTTTTGGTGGTGATGATCGGTGATCGCCGTCTCGCCGCCACAACCTTCAACCTAGGTCAAAATCTCCGTATGTGTGTCTGTCTCCTCGCCCCCTCTTTCCTTCGCGACCAGATCTTCTCTTTATAGTCTCTTTCGGTTGTGGGCTGGATTTCACCGACTCCGACTCTGATATTTCTTCTGGGCTCCATATTCTCCGAGTGGGCTTCAAGTTTGGGCCCGACCTCCATAGTGCCGATCGGCACACAGGACGTGCCGATCGGCACGATCTCCAGTTTCCTCGTTCTTCGGGCCTCCAGCAGCTCTTTACTCGTAGTCTCTTAATTCTCACCTGTTTCCTGTAAATCTTCCGAATACACAGAAACTACGCATATATATGATAATGGGGGTAATTGTTAGCAATAATGACTTAATAAGGTATTAGAAACACCATATTTGTCATATAAAATGTGCACCTAGAAAGCACCAACAGCTCCCCACACTCAAATCATTGCTAGTCTCGAGCAATTCAAACCATGAAATCATCACCGTGCTTTCGTCATGCTAAGAAGCAAAAACTCTCACAAGTCTCTAACTTAGTTATTGTCAATCATCTCATCGAATTAGTATCCCTCCACGAAACTTTCTCTCGACTTTTTGAAAACAATTTCACCTCAAAACTTGAGTCGACCAAATCAATCACAAGGCTTGTCAAACAATTATTTTGTCTCCCTTCATATCATTAAGAAGAATGCAAAAGCTTCAGACTTCACTCAATCGCTCAAATGTATTTCCTTCCCTCTCCTATTCTATAATATAAGGCTCTTTTGTGGATCTCGGAAAGTATATAACCAAATTGAATCGAAAGAACTACTAAGTCAACAATTCGCTCTATCATGCCTTCTAAAAGGGAGTTTTCATCATAGGAATTCAGAGTATAAGTACAAGGATCAAGGGAAAAGAAAACAATCGAGAATGAACAAATAGATTAAGAAGGGATCAAGCCTGAAGTATATACAGATCCTTTAGAATTTGACTCTTGCTGCAGTCTGCTTCCTCTGATATTCACTTTTCTCTTTTTTTTGACTCTTTCTTATTTTTCCTTTTTGTGCCGATCGCACAGTTCGTGCCGGTCGGCACCTGACCAATTTAATTCTTTTCTTCTTTTCTTCTTTTATTTCTTTTCAGACTGCTAACAGAGCATATTTTGGATCGAAATCTGTCTAAACTTCACATTTGCTTGTAGGTTGTATCAAGGAGGAGGGAGAAACGATGAAAT
Source organism: Eragrostis nindensis (assembly GCA_012490785.1). Classification (NCBI taxonomy): domain Eukaryota; kingdom Viridiplantae; phylum Streptophyta; class Magnoliopsida; order Poales; family Poaceae; genus Eragrostis; species Eragrostis nindensis. Next base: position 44,545 of record JAAXCT010003027.1, on the reverse strand, counting down.
ATCGGTTTTCGGATAGAAAGAACTTGATGATAGATGGCTAGCAAACTGAGATGAACAAATAAACGTCTCCCTTCTAGCTTAGTCGTATCAAGAGCAAAGAGTTGACAAAGACGTCTTCCTATCAAAAGGTTTATGTGTAGGTTTCTCTCATCTCATTTGGCTTAGTGTAATAGGCACAATCATCAAATCCTCAGCCAAATGCTTCAACTTATGATGATAGAAGGGTTTTCGAAAAGTGGATATATAAAGCCAAGCGATTATTCAATGAACTCAAGTAGATTGGCAAAACGATCGTCAAAAACAAATCAAGAATATGGGGTAACGCATCGATTTGACAACTAACACTAACTTTATTCAAGACATTGCAATAATTCTTAACCTCTAAGCTTAACTAAGCACACCATCTCAAACCTCTCTAAGAAAACTCTCACACTTGCACACACTAACTCAAACCAAACTAAATTCGAAGCAAACGACCTTAAGAAGTGTAAGGGCGAATCCCCCACACTCAAACCTTGCAATGTCCCTATTGCAAAAGAAAACCACTAGACCAACCTAATCTGAAATGCCATGCCTCCTCAACATGCTAAAGATGCTTCGAATGTTCCTCATGAGAAAAGAGTAATCCGCCGCGGCCATGCTCTCCATGTCATCAATCCGTATATCAATGTCCCGATGGTGCCTATAGCATCTTCCATATCATAATAGAGACGTTCGATGTTTCTCCTGCAGATTGGGCAACAGTTGGCAGGACGATCATGGCGCTCATCTCGCAGGGGTGAATTAGAGTCAGAACCTCGAGGTGCCGGTCGGCACGGCGCACGTGCCGATCGGCACGTGGCGCCATTCACCTGGTAACGCGGCCCTGAATTGCCTTGAGCTCCTGAAAGGTCTCCTGAAGCTCCTTCAGTACTAGGTGGTTCGGCATCAGTTGGTTTTGGCTCGTCCTCCATCGCTTCCTCCTCGGGTCTTCTTTCCGGATCCTCTTCGGGATCTTCTTCATCCTGTGCGACGAGATTAGCTAATGGGTGTTCATGCACAGGAGATGTCTCTATATAGCTCACTGATTCCGAGGTATATTTTGCTCTTGGCTTTGCAGAAAGACGAGCGGAACGTCGAACTCCCTCTATTTCCTTTGATCGCTTCTGTGGAGGCTCATCATCAGAGGAATCATCAGATATCTCAACAAAATCCACAACCTTAAGGTGGTGCCGGTCGGCACAAGGTCCGTGCCGATCGACACTCATGCCGTTTCTCTCAAAATATGCTTCTAGGTCTGCCAGGTTGCGCGCTCTCCTCCTGTGCAGCGTTGTCTCTATCAATACGCCTCTGAATTTCATCATTGATCTCTTTAGGGTCATGCGCCCTTTGGCAACTGGAAAGCCATCATCATAGACGAAGGCAGCGGGGATGCATTCAGGATCCGCTAAATAATTCTCAATCTGCCTCTGATGGTCCTTCAGACAGTAAAAGCACTTACATCCAAAACCTCGGGTGTTCCTGTGCAGAATCTTTTCTTGGAGGTCTTCCCAGTCGGTCAGGACGCGTGGGAGTGCAGTGTGCCGATCGGCACCGGGCATGTGCCGGTCGGCACCACCATCAGGGTTCCTTCCATCGTTCAGCCGAGACCTATGGATGGTCGAAAGCAGTCCTTGTCCAACTCTTCCCACTCGCTATCAGCTAAGTAAGGATCGATTCAAAAGTGATAAGATCATCATATGTCAAAGGACGTTCCATAGCGAGAAGCCTATCCATTGTATACCTATCAGAAACCGTGTGCTATCATCAATCTTGGATTTACCTTTGCGTACTAGCACTTTCTCTGACCTTCTTCCGAAGGGCGTCATCCATCTCTTTCTTCTCTCTATTGAACGCATCCGCTTCACTCTTCAACATCCATCGTTGCTTCAGGTGCGACCAGACGATTGGATCGTCCTCGGTGGGGTTGATGCTCCTGTTGCTCACCCATGGCAGAGTTGGGCTCATCGGCGAAAGTGCGGCTCCGTGCCGGTCGGCACGGTGGTCGTGCCGATCGGCACAGTCGCCTCCGCTTCCGGTTTCACCGTCTTGCATTGTCTTCTGCTCTAGGGTTTGCTGGGAACTCCGGCGGCGCTCGATGTTTGATGATGAGATCCGAGACAACTCCTTCATATATATATCCATAATTCTCTTGGTCGAACCGGACTCTATCTCGTAAATTTGGAAGTCACCGAAGCATGTCTTGGAGGAAGGGCAAAAACTCGACTCAAAAACGACACGGACTCTCCCGTGCCGATCGGACAGATTTGTGCCGGTCGGCACGGAGGCAAAGTTGCCTCAAACGACTCAATAAAATCAAAGAAACACAAAACACACAGAAAAAAACAGTAAAAAACAACAGTGCTTTTGTTTTACGTCGTTAAGCTCGACCACCCAATCACTCATTCACATAATTATATCGAATGACTTTAACTCAAAAGTGTCGGGTTCAAGATATACCTTTAATCGTTGGCCATTCACCGTGTATGTATTTTGCTTTCCATCCATGTGACAACAGCTCCGGAAGGAAGAACTTTATGAACAAGATACGGTCCATCCCTTTTACTTTTCAATTGCCTTACCGAACAATCGAAATCTTGAATTGAATAGTAGCACCTATCTCCTTCGTAAAATTCCTTTTTCAATAGCTTCTTATCATACCACTTCTTTGTTTTCTCTTTTATAAATGGCCGCATTCTCATAAGCTTTTAGGCGCATCTCCTCGAGTTCACTAATTTGAATCTTCCGTTTTACCGCAGCAGCATCTAAATCCAAATTCATCTCTTTGATTGCCCAATATGCTCTATGTTCTAACTCTACAGGCAAGTGACAGGTCTTTCCATAGACGAATTGATAAGGTGTCATACCTATTGGTGTCTTGAATGCTGTGCGATAAGCCCAAAGTGCGCCATTCAACTTGTTTGACCAATCCTTTCCTTCTTTGTAACAATTTATGCAGAATTCCCTTCAACTGTTTATTAGAAGTTTCTGCTTGGCCGTTGTCTGTGGATGATAGGCTGTCCCAATTCGATGCTCAATACCCATCTTCTTCAAAGCTTTAGTAAATTCATGCCCGGTAAATGAGATCCACCATCTGTGATAATGACTCTAGGACACCATATCTTGGAAATATGCACTCCTCCAACATTTGCTTGGATTCACGAGTTGTACTGTTTCGACATGGTATTGCTTCTACCCACTTTGAGACATAATCCACAGCAACCAAAATATATTCATAACCATGCGAATTAACAAATGGTCCCATAAAATCCATGCCCCAAACATCGAATATATCAACTTGCAAGTTATACTTCAAAGGCATAGCATTACGAGCATTAACGTTTCCAATTCTTTGGCATTGGGGGCATCTAGCAACATACCTTTTCGCATCTTCGTGCATTGAAGGCCAATAAAATCCACTAGCCCATATCTTGGCCTGTGTTCGAAAGTGCCCATAATGTCCACCATACTCAGATGAAGACACTTTTTCAATATGCTTTCGCGTTCGTCACGAGGTACGCACCTTCGAACAGCTCCATCTTCACAATATCTGTATAGATAAGGATCATCCCATATGAATTTCCTCATTTCACTGGCAATCCTCTTTCTTGAATTCTTGCTACAATCATCAAGCTTCCCTTTGAATCCATTTATGATATCTTGCATCCATGATTCTCGATGATCTTAACTAGAAATAGCTGCTCTTGTGCCATGGCATCACCAATGCATCCCTCCTTGTTCTCAAGCGTCAATCGAGACAGATGATCTGCTACTGAATTCTCAACCCCTTTCTTGTCTCTAATCTCCAAATCAAATTCTTGTAGCATCAAAACCCAACGAAGCAATCTAGGTTTCGACTCCTTTTTAGAGACAAGATATCTAATAGCAGCATGATCCGTATAACAATGACCTTAGAATTGAGGATGTAGGATCTAATTTCTCAAATGCAAATATAACAGCTAGCATCTCTTTCTCTGTTGTTGTATATTAATCTGAGCTTCATTGAGAGTTTTACTAGCATAGTAGATAGCATGCACTTTACCTTCCTTTCGTTGTCCAAGAACCGCTCCTACTGCATAGTCACTTGCATCGCACATAATCTCGAAAGGTAAATTCCAATCCGGAGGTTGCATAATAGGTGCAGAACATAATGCTTCTTTCAACTTCCGGAAAGCAGTAAGTCTTTCATCATTCATCTCAAATTCACATCCTTTTGCAGCAATTCCGTCAATGGCTTAGCAATCTTTGAATAATCCTTCACAAATCTGCGATAAAAATTTGCATGTCCAAGAAAACTTCGCAGTGTCTTAATATCATTAGGCGGTGGCAACCTTTCAACTGTAGATATTTTAGCTTTGTCTACCTCAATACCTCGGTTAGAAATAACATGCCCCAAAACAATCCCTTCGGTTACCATGAAGTGACATTTCTCCCAATTAAGAACTAAATCAACTTCTACGCACCTCTTTAGTACTTTCTCTGAATTTGCTAAGCAATGATCAAAGTCAGTACCATGAACAGAGAAATCATCCATAAATACCTCCATAATGTCTTCAATGAATTCAGCAAATATAGCATTCATGCATCTCTGAAATGTAGCCGGTGCGTTGCAAAGACCGAATGGCATTCGCCGATACGCATAAGTTCCATAAGGACAAGTGAAAGTGGTCTTATGCTGGTCCTCAGGTCTACAGGGATTTGAAAGAACCGCTATAAACCGTCGAGATAGCAAAAATAGAGTTCTTGGCTAACCTTTCAAGCATCTCATCGATGAACGGTAGTGGGTAATGGTTTTTCTTTGTGGCTGCATTCAGCTTTCTGTAATCAATGCACATTCGCCATCCTGTAACTGTCCGTTGAGGGATCAATTCATTATTCTCATTAGGCACAACTGTGAGTCCTCCTTTTCTTTGGCACGCAATGCACTGGACTGACCCATTCACTATCAGCAACTGGATAAATCATTCCTGCATTAAGAAGCCTCAGCACTTCTTTCTTCACAACTTCCTTCATGCCCTCTTTCAATCAATCGTCGCATGCCTTCAACGACTGGTTTAGCTGATTCTTCAAGATTGATCTTATGTGTGCAAAAAGCTGGGCTTATTCCTTTAATATCATCAAGACAATATCCGATCGCTTTCTTGTATTTTCTCAGAACAGCGAGCAATCGTTTTGTCTCTTCTTCATTCAAAGCACTATTGACGATGACGGGATAAGTTTTATCTTTGCCTAAGTATTCGTACCTCAGACCATTAGGGAGTGGCTTCTGTTCTACTTCTGGTGCTGCACCAGGATCCAGATTACCCCAAGGCTCAAATTGAGGATTTTCAATTTCGTGCCGTCGGCACCGTCTATGTGCCGATCGGCACACAAGGCGTGCCGGTCGGCACCATCTTGAATCTCGGCCTCTTCTCTCTGTCCGACTCTTCAAACAGTTTGTTTCAACGGGTCCGAGTATCCTGGACTAATTTCTTCATCTTTTTCTGTAAAGAATTCCTGAAGAGAGGGTGGTTCGTCACCTTCTTGAACGACGGGTGGGTCATCGAATTCAAAAAGGACTTCCTCTCCCCCAGAGTCAATTTGAGATGACCTTTCCAGCATCAATAACAGCTTGTACAAGCTTTAAGAAAGGTCTTCCCAAAATATATCTTCAACTCCAACTTCACCTTTATCGAGAACAAAAATATCCACCGGAATAGTATTCTTTTTTACCTCAATGTTCAGATCCTTGATTACTCCCAGCGGCTTAGTTCTCCTCCCATCCGCCATGATTAGCTCAAGCTCGGTTCCTAGCAATCTTCCTTTTATGTCATAGGGCATATCCATGAATGCTTCATACGTCATCAAGCTGACGCGGGAACCAAAATCACATAATGCTTTAGGGAAGCTTCTAGGTCCGATCTCGCACGGTATATAAGGATCGACTTCCGTTCGTTCCGTAAGGCCAACTGCATATACTCCCGCACAATCCTTCATACGGCGATGGGACAAAACAAGTATCAAATAGCTTCTTTGCTTGTTGGACCTCCATCTGATCAATTTCCATATCGTCCTTATACAACTTCCCCAATACTTCTCCGATGACGACATTATCCAATATCTTTGAAGTTCTAGTGTCTTTAGGGAAGTTATACTGAACCCCTGTAGTAGAGGCATACCTTGGATCATATGTTCTCCTCATACTTAGCAGATTTGAGCTGAAATCTATAGGAATCCAATCCAATGGTTCGAACTCGGCCAACGGTCTAAGCGTTGCTCAAGGTTGGATCTCCTACTGGTCTTGGAAATTTATTCACGAAGCTGTTTTCATGCTCCTCTAATATGGCAGCTTCAGTCTTGGAAATCCCTTTGACAGCATTCAGAGTGCCGGTCGGCACAAGAGATGTGCCGGTCGGCACAGTGGCCAGTGGTGTGCCGATCGGCACAGGTACAGTGCCGGTCGGCACCTCCTCCAATCTGGGTCTTTTCAGATCACCTTGCGCTGGTTCTTCTGTTCTTACTGTTAATTCCGCTTCAGATACTGTACAGCCTTCCGCTTTAGCTTTCAAATCCGAAGAACCTTTTGCCGGTGTCGGCTTTTCAGGGGGAATTGGATCTTCTTGGAATTCTTCCCAATGCTTATGCATAGCTTCAGTCTTCGATATCTTACTCAAGAGATCCAGACCTGCAGTAGCAGTCAAGTCGAGGAAACTCCCTCCAGCTGAACTATCCAAATGCATCCTGGAGGTTCCTTCAAGAGACATGTAGAATGTCTGAGCAGTCAGGTTATCATCCATGCCCAAATCGGGGCCTTGCTTCAATAGGATTTGAAGCGTACCATGCTTGCGTGAGGGTCTCTTCTTTCTTTTGCTCGAAGTTAACCACTTCTCTTCTCAGTTTCTGCACCTTTGGAAGCGGGAAGAAATGCAAACAGAAATTTCCTACAAGCTTATCCCAGTTTCCCTTAGCTTCACGGGCTGCAGATTTATACCAATCTTTGGCTCTTCCATCTAGAGAAAATGGAAATAGCAGCCATTTGTACCAATTTTGAGGTACTCCCCTCATGCTTGAAGGTTTGACAGAGAACTTCTAGATCTTGCAGATGTGTGTACGGGTTCTCGTCCTTCGTCCCAGAGAATTTGCCGTTCTCGACCATTTTGATGATGGTCGGGTTGAGAACGTATGACGAAGCAGTGACTTTCTCATCGGAAGTTTGTGGAATCAGCAATCCCGGAGACGGTAGTGAATGCTCCCTAACCGTATGAGCCGTTCAGGAGTACCCATCCTGAAAACACAGAAAGAAAACACAAAAACAAACTAGAAAAGAGAGGATTAGAGGTTAGTAGAATAAATAAATAGTAAAAGAACTGGCTTGTTCCCCGGCAACGGCGCCAGAAAACGTGCTTGTTGGTCGTTTGTACGCACCCACTTATATACCGCAAGAGGACGGTGTACAGTTGTAGCACTTTTTCCCTTAGAGTATTCCAAGGTTTAATATCGAACCACAGAGAACAAGCGGGACTTAAACTATTATTTAAACTACTAAATCAATATAGCAAAAGATGTGTGTGAGAAAGGATGATTAACAGCTAGAGATGAAAGGGCCTGCGGTTGTATCAAGGTTATGAAAGGATTCTCTCCTATGGCTTGGGGTACTGGCATGCAACTCAGGTTATAGGTCGATTGATAGGTTTAGTATTCTACAAGACATGGTGGTTTCGTTCGCCCCGATCCTGTCACGATGAGGGTTAATAGTTCCCCACTGGTTTCTTCTTGCACTATATGATAAACACGTATGGATCAGATACGAATTCGAAGCATCACATAGACTGAACGTATCAAAAGAGTATCTTAAGTGTGAGAGTTACATAACCAGATTTCCCTCGCCACGGAGAGAATATGAGATCTACTCACGCATCATACTGCAACACATGAACATGGATACAGTAGGACGCGGGAATTCGGCGTGGTCCCACAGGTGCCGATCGGCACGGCTTGTGCCGGTCGGCACAGTCTTCCTTTTTGGTGGTGATGATCGGTGATCGCCGTCTTCGCCGCCACAACCTTCAACCTAGGTCAAAATCTCCGTATGTTGTGTCTGTCTCCTCGCCCCCCTCTTTCCTTCGCGACCAAGATCTTCTCTTTATAGTCTCTTTCGGTTGTGGGCTGGATTTCACCGACTCCGACTCTGATATTTCTTCTGGGCTCCATATTCTCCGAGTGGGCTTCAAGTTTGGGCCCGACCTCCATAGTGCCGATCGGCACACAGGACGTGCCGATCGGCACGATCTCCAGTTTCCTCGTTCTTCGGGCCTCCAGCAGCTCTTTACTCGTAGTCTCTTAATTCTCACCTGTTTCCTGTAAATCTTCCGAATACACAGAAACTACGCATATATGATAATGGGGGTTAATTGTTAGCAATAATGACTTAATAAGGTATTAGAAACACCATATTTGTCATATAAAATGTGCACCTAGAAAGCACCAACACATAACTACTACCAGAACGATGATATTCCATTGATAAAGAAATAAGTCTTACAAAGAGAGTAAAAGGATACAAGGGAATACCCCAAACTCTCCAAGGGACTTGGGAGCCAAAAGGGCAAGCCAACTACTCAGCCTAAGCCTAACTAGAGAGCCCCTAGCTCTGGATGTGTGGAGGAGGGAATGAGCCTCTTGTGTTGTGTGTCTTCCAAGGGGAGGGGGTACCCCTTTATTTATAGCCCTCAAAGGCGGTGGAATTGAGGCGGTTCCGTAGGTCGGTGGCATTGATTGCAGCTGGAACCGACCTCCTGAAGTCGGTTGCAAACCGCCCTAGAAAGGTGGACCCAGGGGGCCTCCCTGTCAGGTCGGCCGACCTAGGGTTTGGGGTCGGCCGACCTGCCCTGGCCCCCCCTGGGCTGGGCTTTGGCAGGTTGGCTCCCCTCGGCCTTTTAGCCTATTTTCCCGGTGCGTGGCCTCAGTTGATATTCTGGTGGTTCTGGGCCTTTAATCCTTGAATTATATTCCCGCGGCGAGCGTCGTTTGATGGACGTGTTGGAATCGTCGCCTTGGGCCTTGTTTACACCTGGAAATCCCTGTTTTCCACCTGCACATCCAATCTAGAGGTACACGTGGAAATAGGTTATTTGATAACAAAATGCAAGTAACAAGTGTTAGTTTTCCTTATTTATAGAGCTAATTGACGGTCAAAACTGGGTCTAAGGACCGTCACATACATGACAGATGGGAAACAAATAGGTGTTCCGCGGTCGCGGCACGAGGGAAGGCTCGCTGGTAAAGGAACTAAAGGAAGAAAACCTTCACCGATGCGAGTTACGAAAGAGTGAGTCAAGCACATTACAGCATCCTGCATCAGTTAAAGATTGCCGCAAAATACGTTGAGCAACACTTGCAACAACTTTCTAAAGAAAATCCCACACGCGATGAAGATTGGATCATGCAAGAGCACAAGAGCTGTTTCACTATATGGTTGAAGAACCAAAACCTACCAGTTGGAGAGACAACAGATGAAAAGACGATGCATCTATTGGCAGATGGTCCACTAAGTCTTGTCACTTTCGTGGCAAGCGTTTGACATTAATGGGTTCACATTTACACCAAAGCAAAGGACAATAAGAGTCAGTGCCAAAACAGTGGTGTAACAACAAGCGCAGAGGACAGTGACGGAAACAAAAGACATATTTCGGATACATTGAAGAGATTTGGGAACTCAACTATGGAATGTCTTTACAATCCCTATATTCAAGTGCGTATGGGTCAAGGACCAAGGGGTCCACGTGGATGAATTCGGCATGACTCTTGTTGACCTAAACATTGTTGGTCACAAGGATGATCCTTGGATACTCCCCCAAAATGTAGCGCAAGTGTGGTATGCATCTGACCCAGAAACTGAATGGAAGAAGCAGGTTGTTGTCTATGGAAAACAAAGAATCATCGGAGTCGACGGTGCCACGGATGAGAAGAATACAACCAGTTTGATGAAGTACCTTTCTTTGCTGGATAAGTCAACTTGACTTGACCTCACCTATTCATCCGTGGTGCCCTACCTGCGCACTGATTGCGAAGGAAAAGTAGTGAAAGGCTAAATACTAGTGCCGTCTGGTTGTAATATATAAGTCGTGTGATTGTAATATATTAATTAAGTCGTGTGGTTGTAATATATTAAGTACTATTTTTAATTATTGTAAAATTATTAAGTACTATATTAAAGTTCTTTTTTAAAATACTATTGTAATATAAGAAGTGAAAAAAATGAAAACAATAGTTATACTATTTTAATATAATATTATTTAAAGATCCTATTTAAATATAAGAAGTGAAAAAAATAGTTAAAGTTGTATTAGAAATACTATATCGTAATAAGAAGTGAAAAAGATAATAACAGAAACAAATTTATCACAAAATATTATACATATGAAGTAAAAAAATAGTTACAGTGATATTTAAAATAAGGATAATTTTATCACAATATTATATCAATATATATAGAGAGATTAAGTCGTGTGATTGTAATATATTAATTAAGTCGTGTGGTTGTAATATATTAAGTACAATATTTTTTAATTATTGTAAAATTATTAAGTACTATATTAAAGTTCTTTTTTAAAATATTATTGTAATATAAGAAGTGAAAAAAATGAAAACAATAGTTATACTATTTTAATATAATATTATTTAAAGATCCTATTTAAATATAAGAAGTGAAAAAATAGTTAAAGTTGTATTTAGAAATACTATATCGTAATAAGAAGTGAAAAGATAATAACAGAAACAAATTTATCACAAAATATTATACATATGAAGTAAAAAATAGTTACAGTGATATTTAAAATAAGGATAATTTTATCACAATATTATATCATATATATAGAGAGTGAAAAAAATAAAAGGTTCTAAAAAAAATGGTGCTGGGCAGGTTTCGAACCCTGCACCTGGGTCATACAAACCAAGCGCGTTACCAGCGAGGCAAAGAGACGTTCGACAATGAATGAGGATTTTTTGTTTAAGTATTCTCCAAGAGCCATTCGGTGGCGCACAGGATGACGTCACCCCCGTCCGCCACCGACTAATTTTCGGTGGCGCACAGGATGACGTCACCCGTTCAGTGGCGGACGGCGACGTCGGCACCGCCCGCCACTACTATCTGCTTCTATATAACGCAGCCGCATCGTCCGCGAAACCCTAACTTTGGTCTTTCGCGCGACAACCCGTGAGGCTGCCAAATTTTCGCGCCGCCGCCGCCGTCCGGGACCTCGCCGCCGTCCGGGAGCCCGCCGCCTCGTGTTTGTCCTCGCCCGCACCGCCCTCCCAGACCTCGCTGTCCCGAATCTCGGGCCGGCATCCGCGACCTCGCGCCGTCCCCGACCTCGCGCCCGCCGTCCTCGCCGTCCGGGACCTCACCGCCGTCCGGGACCTCGCCGTCCTCGCCGCCGCCCTCGACCTCGCCCCCGCCGTCCTCGCCGCCGTCCGACCGGGACTCGCCGCCCTCGACCGGCGCCGCCTTCCCGATCTCTCGCCGTCCTGGTGGTCGCGCCGCCGTCGACCTCGCCGTCCTGGTGCTCGCGCCGCCGTCGACCTCGCCGCCCTCGACCGCGCCGTCCCGAGCATCCAGGTGCACCCCGTCTGCCCCCTCTGCCCTCTCCCCCCTCTCTGCTGGCTACCGAAAATGGTGAATTTGTTTGTGCTGACGACGGTGAACCATCCAGTTTGTGCTGCTTCAGAGCATCAGTAGTGTTTGTGGGCTTGTGACTCGGCACTAATTTTTGTATGGAATGTTTCATCGTTATTATGTTTGGCCTCTGTTTTTTGATGCATGACAATGGGTCACACAGTTACTGGTGCCATGTTTGTGATAACTCAGATTAAAGTGGTTCAACGTTGATCAACATTTAGTTTCCATTTGGCAGAGCTCCAGGAGAAGTGATTCTTGGCTGTGCTGATTCTGTGTAGTGAAGCTGAAAAATGTAGCTTCTCAAGATTTTGCGAAGTGATTTTCTTTCCTGAGTTCAAGTGGTTAGAATTATAGAGAATCACTTCTCTTCATAGAATCAGCTTCTTACTCCGCATGGTTCGACTCATGTTTCAGATGGTGTCTCTTGTTGCTGCTGTTATGCCAAAACTGCTACTGCTGTATGGATTTTTCATAGTGCTTATATGCAATTCTTACTTGGCTGCCTTAGTAAAACTGAAATGCTAAAATTATCTGTTGGCTGTTACGCAATTGGCTGTTATGCAATTCCTATATGTCTAACACTGCTACTGCGATATATTTTTTGAGGACACTGCTACTGCTATATAACCTTTGATGGTGTTAGTTGTTAGTATCTGTAATATTTTTTATGCAAATATCTGTTGGATGTTAGGTGTTATCATTTTTCTGAAATGCGGAACTGCCGTAGGTGTTAGTTGCTATCATTTATCTTGCTTTCATCGACCAACTGCTAGCTTCAGTTGCTATCATTTTGCATTTCTGCCATATATGTTCTCTAAAATTGGCTTTCTGGTGCCATAAGTCATGTGGCTGCTATCTTCTATTTCCAGTGGCGACATATTTCATTTTAGTTGGCTAAAGTACATGGCCGATGATGCATTTTCTCCTTAGCAGTAGTACATTGTTCAATGAAGCATTTGTCCAGTGATATGCTTATTTTCCATGATTTTGTTGATTACTGAGCAAGAGCACAATGGCCGATGATGCCCGCCACTGCATGGTCCAATATTATTGTACTAGTGCTTGACTTATACATGGCTCATTGTCATTGCCCCCCACTGCATGCTCTCGGTCTTCCTCTTTTCCCCTCTCCTTCCTCTGTCACCGATCTTTGTGCTACTGCTGTGATGTTCTATTTACATATTTACGCTGAGAACTTTGTACTACTGCGATGATGTTCAATTGAGCTTTATATGCTGAGGCCAATGCTCGATGATGAGTGCGGACTAAGCGAGACAGGTGTGGCAACCTGGACCATATCTTAATATTGGATACAAGTTGCAACTCGAGTCAAGGACCTTAGAGCGTTGGATGGCCGTTAATTCGGCAACCCGCACTGAGAGCAATTTAATTTTTTTATTTGACAACTTCTTTCTCGGCAAATGATGAGGTAGGATAGCCATATGTAGACTTCCCAGAGTCGACGTGTCGTGTCGATGCGAAGTGAAAATCATTTGGCTTGACATGCCGCGCGGCTCCGGGAAGTCCACCTTTGCATAATGATAATGCTATCCTCATTCTGATGCCGACGCATGTTTTTTTTTAATCAATAATATTTAGTAGATGAATAAACCTAACAAGATTTCGGTTTTATATACAGTAATCATTTAAGAGTCTAAAAGATGGACGAAGGGAATCAAGTAGACAGGAGCCCAACTGCTAAGGTACTTCCCAGCGATAACGAAGAGGAAGAGGCTGATCCCTATGAGGCTGAATCCCCTCCTTTTCCTCCGTGCGGTAAAAGGCAGCGCGCTGAGGAAGGGAAGAGCCGGCAGTTCAAAGTTGCAGAAGGCACTGCGTATGTTGGTCGCGAGATCAACGCAAAGGAATTGCCAAAAGAGTGTGCCAGGGTGTTTGTCAGCCGGGTCATAGACGATAAATTCCTCAAGGAGGAGGTTGACTTCCCAGATGAGGAAGAGGGGATTGAGACTCTCGAAGATGCCATCAACAATTTCGTGGCATGGCACAGGAAGGACATTGTGTACACACCGTGTCTCCATCTCCGCCTCCGCCTCCGCCTCCGCCTCCGCCTCCGCCTCCTGTAGCGGACTCTCCAGCTCCGGACGCAGGTCGAGCTGCGGACTCTCCAGCTCCGGACGCAGGTCGAGCTGCGGACTCTCCAGCTCCGGACGCAGGTCGAGCTGCGGACTCTCCAGCTCCGGACGCAGGTCGAGCTGCGGAGCCGGAGATGGCTATAGCTTCTCTGGCCCATGAACAAGAGGACACTCGCAATCCTACGCCTCCTTCGTCACCGAAAAATGACAAGGAGGCGGAGGGTACCAAGGCTGCGCGTGCTCCTTCACCTCCGCGATCACCGAGAAAGGACAACAAGGCCGAGGGTAGCAAGAGATCGCGCGATCCTTCACCTCCACCACCACCAAAAAATGATAAGGCGATCGAGGGGAAAAGGCAAAGAAGCAACAAAAAGAGAAGCCCTATGATGCTAAGGGATTGTCCAAGGCAAGCCTATTTGCTTAATTATCCCTAAGAAGACAAGACTTTTAACGATGAGCAACCGGCTAAACCACTTGATCCTGCATGTGCAGCTTTCTTTCGCACCTTGGCCGATAGGACGACGAAGAATGTTACGGTGCAGGCCGTTGAGGCGCCAAAACGTACGATGAAGCCAGGTGTCACGGAAGGGTCTTGGGATTATGAACAAGATGATTTCCCGAAGTACGTGCACGGCATGCCACTCCTTCCAAGGAATAAGCTCAATGACTGTGATTGGGTAATGAATAGATTTCACGAGTGGTACATTGAGGCATGTTCCCGAAGCATTGAGAATATCCCATGTCGCGTTCCTGGGAAGATTTTCAACTCCACTGATTTTGTGATGAACGTGCCTTTTGAGGATATTCATCACATCTATCGTCTCGATCGGATCGACGCGACGATGATAATTCTTTGGTGCTTGTAAGTGCTTCCCATATTTTCATTCTCTATGGAAATGATTACTAAGCATTACTAACGCAATATCTTGTGTAGGATTTGTTCCCACAATGACCAAAAGCATGTTGGGTTCCTCCACCCGCATCTCATATGTGAATCCACCCTCACCCCGAAGATCGATGAAAATGCGCCACCATACGCTGGCATGTCTCGAAAAGAGCGGCGTAATATACTCGAGCAAATGACCACAAATGTGAGGGAAGCATGTTCGGTCTATATTGGTAGATGCATGTACGAATGGCGAGACAGACACTGCATCGTGGCCCCTTATAATTTTTCGTACGTTTTCTCAATCACGTCGTCGTTTTCGTTGTTCATTGCTAAACTAGGAGAGTAACATAGATAATTCTTTGTGTAGGAACCACTGGATATGTTTTCTGATATATCCGAAGCAAGGAAGGGTTTGGGTGTTCGACTCCCTCGACTATGACAACAGAAGCTACATGATGTTTATGAAAGTCATAGAGCGGTAAGAACTCGTATCTAAGGGACTCTTGTGAATATTCATGTAGTTATATCGACACTAAAGCTGACTCGCCGTCGTTTACTTTTGCAACACCGGGTACCGCATTACATTCGTCATTATAACGGCGAGCACCCGGCGAAGTGGGAAAGGCATATGGGATGGCGGTGGAACTATCCGGTACTACAATAGAATGGGCTCTCATTTCTATCACTCTATAGATACTTATGTCAGAGATTGAGCCTAACGGTAACGTCGTTTTTATGGTTACCCAGTGTCGAAAACAGCCTCCGGGCTCCATGCACTGTGGCTACTACGTGCTTGGATGGCTGTCCATGGGCGTGCATAACAAATTTCTACACTTGCCTCGCGAAGACCCTACGAAACACGTAAGTACATTAAATCACGCAATTTGGCCCCCCACACATACACACATATCTTGATGTTTGTTTTCGCCATGTGGGCAGGACACGACGAAAAAAGGCGTTAGTGGTTATAGCGACTCTGAGCTTTATAGCTTCACATCTAGGATCTGTCGCTTCATTATGCATCATCTTGTCCATCCCGAAGGAGCATATTTTGATCCTACAAGTGATTTGGCACAGCACCTCGACTTGTGCATTTGGACAGGACGATCATCTACAAGCCACCACCAAACCGTCATTGAGAAGAATTGGAAGGATGATCTCGCTCAGAGGGACTTGGTAGACTATAGTTGGCCGTATGAGAGCGATGATGTTGCTCCATAGCTTCTGTACACTATACTTGACATATTTTTGTAATATATATATATATATATATGCATGGATGTAACTTGTATTTTTGTTGTTTTATTGATTTCGAATGTTGGTTATGTGTTATGTGATGGATATTTGATATGTGATGATGATCTGTGATGAATATTGGTTTGTGAAGGATATTTGAATTTTAAATCCTGGGTGCATTTGAATTTCAGCAATTTTTTTTGAATCTGGTTCACAGGATCAGTGGCGGGCACTATGACGTCACCCTAACCGCCACTGATAAGTGTATCAACAGAGGCGGACGACGTGACGTCATCGTCCGCCACTGGTCTGTGAATACCTGTGGCGGACGGTGTGACGTCACGACGTCCGCCTCTAGTGTTTTGGACGTCAGTGGCGGGCGTGCTGACGTTACACTGCGAACGCCACTGATGGATCCAGCATCAGTGGCGGTAGGTGTGACGTCATTCCTACTGCCACTGATGTGGTGGTATCGGTGGCGGACGGTATTGCGTCACCGTCCGCCACTGATTCTCTATATCAGTGGCGGACGGTCTGTGCGCCACCGCTCTGGACGGGTTTCTAGTGGCGGATGCTCGGTGGCGCACGCTTTGACCGCCACTGCTGGCGCAATATGCCCGCCACTGAAGGCCCTTTTGTACTAGTGTCCCGTCATTAGAAGTCACTCTCTTTGGCTAAAGACTCTGGAAGTCGTTGCTCGGCGCGACTTGGAATGGAGCGTGTTTGCGGGTATGTGGGGTCGGCCGTGCCAGCCACGAATGTTGCACGGAATGACGGAAGGAAAGCTCCACGTACGGCAAACCGAGACCGAGTAAACCACGACTGCTCGTGCACTGCACACCTCTTCGATATATCGATGTTGCAACCGTCGTTTGTTGTCATCGCTGATCCACTCACTAGTGCATTGTAAGGCGACGACGCCTGGCCGATGTGCGCCGGCGTACGTCGTGATCTGCATCTGCGCGATCGATGGCGATCTCTCTCCTCCGCTAGCCGCCGGCGAACAAGACGCGTTAATTGCACACATCGTTCGTGGCTTCTTAAATTTGTTCGTGTGCCCGCACAACATCGCTTCGTATATATGCACCGTGATAGGCTCTGTACAAACCTGATCGATCGCGTGGTCGTTGCGAGCCCAAGCCGGCCACCCTTGCGCCTGCTTCCGCGCCGACGCGGTTGATCGATCTAGGGTTTGGTGGCCGTCGCAGGTCGGCCCTCTCGTCGCCGACGTCCGCCACGCCGCGGCGTTGGTTCCTTGACCCCTCCTCCTTCGTCCACCCGTCCGCTGACCGTAGGAAGGAGGACGCCGCGCGCACCCGTCGCGTTTCCAGCAAGGTAATTAAACTCTCTCTCTGATCACGTAACAACGCTGCTTCGTTCCCTCTCTCTCCTTGCTTGCGTAACAAGAAATTGCATCTAAGAAATCAAGGCACACCACCGAGGTTCTTTTCCACTGACGATTTTACTTTTTTTTTACTGCACCATATATAGTTATCAGAGTATCACAGTCCCCAGCTCTGTTCCAGTTTCACAGGTAGATATGGAGACTCGGAATGATCCAATGGATACCTACAGGGCGGTGTCAAAATCAGGGAAAGCAGCGAAAAAAGAAGTCCTCTCACTGATTGAAATGTTCACTCCAGAACAAGTCAAGGAACATATTGACAGTCTAAGGCTATGCGTTGGCAAGGTATGTTTATATTTTTCAATGGTTATGACAGACAACCATGCCTCAAATGTTTTTACGTAAGTACAGCCATGAGAAAGAACACGCACTTTTTTCATATCACACAAAAGGATGTATTTCTTGGTCTATCGTGATCCACTTCAACTTAAAATTGCAAGCGCTGAAAATTATACTGCTTTATTTTTCCGATGAAAATCTTTACTCGCTTGTGTCGTCCTTCTACTACATTGGTTATTATTTACAGTTAGAACGACATACGAAAATCAGTGACATTTAACACTTGTCTCGTTTTGACAGAGTAAGGATAAACCTGAAACTTCATGTCAACTCTGCAAAGTAGGGGCACTTTATTGTCAGCCTCCGCCCATATATTGCTCTCCTTGTGGAGCTGCGATTCAGTGGAATGCACCATACTACACTATTGCTACGAGTGACACGTATTACTATTTCTGTAACCGTTGTTACAATGAGTCCCGTGGCGAGACTATTGGTGTCAAAGGTCTATTATTTATAAAGACCAGGTTAGAGGGAAAAATAAATGATGAGAAAATGGAACAATGGGTAAGCTCACATTTCCATTGTGATGGTTTTGGCACCTAAATCTATCAATATCTATTTTTTTGTGTTGAGCCTTTTCAAAATGGTGCACCCTGCAGTGGGTTCAATGTGACAAGTGTGAACGCTGGCAACATCAGATTTGTGCCCTTTATAATGGCAGAACTAACGATGGAGGACAAGAAAAATACACTTGCCCTCTCTGCTATGTTCAGGAGGTAAAATCTGGATTGCGCAAGTCACTACCCCAGAGTGCAGTGCTTGGTGCAAAAGATTTGCCGAGAACTGTTCTGAGTGATCATCTAGAAGATCGACTTTTTAAAAGGCTTAAGCAGGAAAGACAGAACCGAGCGTCTGTTTCTGGGCAAAGCTTTGAAGAGGTTAGTGCGATCAGGACTTTTATGACCTTGATGTTGATGTGGTAGTGGCACTTTGTTTTCTGATTTATGTTTCATTTCCAGAGTTTCCGGAATTGAAAATAATTTTTATTTTGAATGAGGGCGGTTGTCTGTTCTTCACTTCTGAATGCTTGTTTAAGTGGGGCGTTAATGCATTTTACTATTATGAATTACCTTTATGACAAAAAGTGCATTTCCTGCCTATTTTGTGATTAGTTGCAGCAAACTTCAACTTTAATGGTTGCCTTACCTGGTATGTAAATAATGTACTCAGCAATATGAAGGGATGACATGATGAATGCCCAAGTGGCTTGATTTAGGGAAGGGGCTTTAAACAATTAACAGCGTTTTTATTCCCACTACTAAACACTCAACCGAATTTGAGAGTCCTTTATATTAACTGATTTACCAAATATAAAAAAAATAAATGCAGTCTGAAAATTTTTTCCTCCTGATAGAATTGACTGTTTTGCTTTCTGAAACCAACATAAATCTATGTAAAGTGCAAAGGGAGCATCTCAGTGCATCACTATTTTTCCTCTACGCTGTTGCTTATGCTTTCGACGCAGAATTAAGGGCATCTTGTTGAATTTATTCTATTTCACACAGTCATGCGGACTTCCATTTTGTAATTGTGAATATACTGATGTATATTCTGCTTTCTTTTACTGATCTATACCGCTGTACTCTGTCAAACCATTTTTTTTTTCGCACAAAGCTTGATCCTTCTTGTAGAGCATCTTCTCCGTCATCACTTCTGACTGTTACCCAACTTGTCAGGTCACTGGGCCAGAAGATCTTGTGGTCAGAGTTGTTTCATCAGTGAATAAGAAGTTGGAGGTTAAACCACGTTTTTTGGCAACATTTCAAAAAGATAACTACCCAACAGAGTTCCCTTACAAGTCCAAGGTAACACATTATTCTTTCCATCTTTAACATTAATTATGCTCACAAGTACACTGATATCGCAATCCTATTCATCTTTAACAATAATTATGTTGGGCAGGCTATTTTTTTGTTCCAAGAAATAGAAGGCGTGGAAGTATGGCTATTTGGAATGTACGTTCAAGAATTGGTGCAGACTGCTCGTTGCCGAACCAGCGGCGTGTCTATCTGTCATGCTTGGATTATGTTAATACTTAAAACCTAAGATTAAAACAGCGTCTGGAGAGGACTTGAGTACATTCGTCTGTCACGAGATTCTGGTAATTTACACAGATTAAGGTTTTTTGACACACACGACTTCATTGCTTGCCAGGATGGTCAGGACTTATGAAAGTATCTGGTGGAATACTGCCTCCTTTTGAGGGAGCACTCCTTCACAATCTAACGTCAGTCCTCAATGTGTGCAGATCGGATATCTAGAATACTGTAAGCTTCGTGGATTCACAAGCTGTTCCATATGGCCTCAAATTCCTTTGAAGCGTGAAGATTACATGTTTTATTGCAATCCTGAGTTTCAAAATACTCCAAGTCCTCACAAACAGCATGAGTGGTAAGAACTTAGAATGATATCCTTCATTACTCTACAATTTGACTCCTGGCTGCTATGACCATTTTTCTCTTGCACACAATTCGCCCAAAAAAAAAATCTCTTACACACAGGTATTTATCTATGCTTCAAAAAGCTACCGAGGAGGAAATTGTCGTTGGTCTGACAAATATCTATGATCACTTCTTCATTAGTACGGGGGAATGTAAAGCTAAGGTGACAGCTACACGTTTGCCATACTTTGATGGTGACTATTGGTCAAGAGCTGCAGAAGACATGATCATTCAACTTCGTGATGAACATATCCAAAACAACATAAAGTGTACTACAGACAATGTTACTACAAAAGGAGAACTTGAAGTCACTGGACACACTAATATCATTGGGAATACTTCCATGGATGCAATGTTAATGCAAAATGTATGTTTATTCTATAGTTTCTCAATGGCGCCCCACTTCTAAATACCACATTCGCTCCAAACTCGCTCCCATTGACGATGATTCAATTTTGATATATGCAGCTTGGGGAAACTATATATCCTATGAAGAAGGATTTCATTATTGTTCATTTGCGGTATTCTTGTAGTCGTTGTTGTATCCTTATGGTGTCTGGAAAACGTTGGGTTTGCCATCAATGTAGAGACTTTTTCATCTGTGACAAGTAAGTCCATTTCATTGAAAATATTGAACCGATATGACGTTATCGTAAAGTGTGCTTGTGTGATTTACCTATTCACAGTTTCACACTAAAATTTTGCATCAGTTACTTGCTAACAAATTATAATTAAGTGGCCAAGAATGTCAAGGAATAAAAATAATAAGTAAATTGATAGGGAAAACTATGCGGATTGATATGGTGCTTATGATGACAACAGTAGAAGCGTTAATATTATCGCTTTCTATCTCTATCTGAATCACCTCTTGAGGAACAATATTCCAATGTCACTGTTTCAATCGATTGGTATGCCACCTTGAAAGCGCAGGAAGCCCAGCAAACACAGTCAGTGCGGTGATAGATAATACTTTTAAACAAGTCTTTTTTCCTCTTCACATTGCCCTACAAGTTGGACAAACTATTTAGCTCTTGTTAGATTCCTTTTATGATGTTGATTATTTTGTGCAGGTGTTATAATGCAGAACAATTATTTGAAGAGGGAGAGAGGCATACTAGTAGTAGTAGCACACACATACGCTGCAACCGGTAGCTAAACCATTTCTATTCTCGGTACAAAAACAGACTAAATATTCACTAACATATAGTTTTTATTCTTCATGTTTTTTAGGTTGATATTGTTGGGATGCCGGATGATACACTAGACAGAGATGGCATCCTGCGAAGTGACTTTTTCAATGATGGTGTTGTACCACCTACATAATCCAACTCCCGAACTGGTCACAACATGCAGTTTCTGTCGTCGTGATGAGAGTGAATTTGGTCAAGGTTGGATGTGCCAAGTTGCCCAGGATTTGATATTTGCATGGCTTGTTACCTAAATGGAGCCAGTGAGCATCTTAATAAGTTACTAAACCATCCGTCAGATGATCACGACGTTCAGAACATGGAAGCTTGTCAATTACTTGTTCTTGAACTGGTAACTAGTAACTTGGTCTTGTTAGTTAATACCCACTACTAACTTCTTTTATTTCACTGTGGAAAGATGCTTTTGTTATGGAAAACATATCTATGTTACAACCCTCAACCATGAGCAGTCTTTTTTTAACCTTTAACTGCGCATTTTTTCCCTTTCAAGCTTCCATCAAACCATTCACTTTCCGTATTGGCATTAATTAGGATGATTTCGGGTGACGCATAATGTAGTACTGAAGTGGCAAAACTAGGAGAAATATTTTAAATGTTAAATTCAGGAAAAGGATTCTTATGATATATATTTGTAAACTAAAAATATTTTACAATTGAAAAATATGTAACTAACCCTCAAAAGGATAGAGGTTGGCTGGTCAATTATTCTGTATTTAGTTCAAAGATATATGTATAGGTAAGTTATAAGTACACATTGATTTTTTTCTACAAATATTGGAAATCAATTAAGACCTTTTTATTAAAAAAAATATTTCATCTTGTGCCATGTCTACCAAAAGTACTCTACATTTGAGCCAGGGTTAAAAGTTGAACGATTTTTCATTCTAGAGAGGTTGACAATTAATCAAATTAAACGGTGCACACATAGTTGAGCAAAAATAACTATTTGATCATGCATAAAAACTTGGTAGCTGTCCAACTTAATCACTTTTTTCTTAATCCACTTGCAAGAATCAGTTAGTATCCCTAATGTACCTTATTCTTCAATTATGATGCAGTGGCAGATGCTTGATCTTGTGGTACATGTCTCAACATGCCACTCTGGCAGCTGTCAATACCCCGATTGCCAGAAATTCCAGGGACTATTTCATCATGCTACGCTGTGCCAAACACAGGCTTCAGGAGGGTGCACCCATTGCAAGAAAATTTGGCACATGCTTGATCTCCACGCCCGAGCTTGCAAAGATTCAGATTGCGAAGTGCCGAGGTGTAGGTATGTTGGTGTGCGCGTCCCTCTTACTTTTTTACATCACTGTGGCCTTAACTTCATGCTTTTTAACTTCTTGCAAAGTATCGATTTGTACGAGTATGACTCCTCTCGCCTTGGTCCCAGTTGAGGGGTCCATGTAGAGACCGTCTTTTCTTTCCTATAATACAAAGATACACAGCTCTTCTGTGTATTCGAGAGAGAAAAAAAAAGTTTCTTGCGTGTAGACATACCCATCCATCCATCGATCTAGCCAATAAACACCTTGTGGAAAATTTGCAGGGATCTTAAAGAGCATCTTAGGATGTTGCAAGAGGAGTCTGCTTCCAGGAGGAGGGCTGCCATAAATGAAATGATTAGGGTAAGGGCAGCGGAGGCTGCTGCAAATGAGTAGTAGCATCTGTACCCGTAGGCTTTGTGGAAAGAAAGGAGTTGTATGGGGTCCCACTGCTAGATCCCACAGAATCTTTGGATGGTTCAGTTAGAAGCTCTGGAGGATCTTCGCGCTGGAGTTCATAGCTATGTTGTTAAGGGTGCTCGTTCTTCTCATGCTGCCTAGCATTCCTTAATTACGACCACATAACCCACTTGATAACCGCTAAAACCTATGTATATAGTTTTTTTTTTAAAGAAGCCAAGTGGTCTTCCTTGCACCCAAGAAGGAGATTGACGCCCGGGTCAAACCTATTTAAACGGGCTACTAGTACTACAACTGAGCAAGCGATTTTGCCTTCAATCATTAGCATACTCCATTGCACGAACAACAATCATGCAAACAAGAGACTCACTTAGCGCACTTATGTAGTCAGAACAGATCCATCTAAGTTGTTTCACCAGGGACCAAAACGAGACCGAATGCTTAAGCAAGCTAGCGTGGTCCATCTACCAGAAGTACGGCTTACTACTCTTTTAGCAATATAAAAGTTAAAACTCCTTTAGATTAGATGACAACATGATGTATCACACTCCATGAGAATATTCATGAACCAAATCTGCAAACATCTGAAGGAAAGAAATGGAGGAATATTAATCCAAAAAAGAGGAGGAAATCGAGCTTGAAAACAGCAGAAACGAGCAAGGAAATAGCGTTCGGAATAATGGAGACCTGGGGTCGTAAATGTACGCGCCGTGTTTTTCAGTGGACCTGCTGACGAGACGAGTGATGAAAGCCAACTTCTTGCTGCGACCGAGTCATGCTCGCTGCCTGATCCCGCCATTGAGGACTAACGTTTGACTGTCTCGGTCATTGACTTGAAGTACGCCACCATCGAGATAAAGGGCGAAAACAAGGACGAAGAGACGTCTTGGCGTAGGCTGCGAGTTCTGTGGCCCGCGAGCTGGGTGGATGTACAGCAGCTGAAGATACGAGCGCCGAGCCGCAACGAGAGAAGCAGCAGGTGAAAGCTACTAGCCGTTCTATTTCAATTTTGATCCGCAACTGGGCACAAATCGTTGTCGCTGATTTTTAGTTTGGCAAGCTCGCAACCGATCTTCCTTTTCAGTTTAGTAGTTCGTTTTTCTTCTTTTTTGTTGTTGTTTTGATTGCCTACACGAAACAAACAGAACTCCCAGTGGTAGATAGGAAGTTTGTTCCCGCGATCGGCTGTTCCAGCGAGTCTCCTTCGCACTCGCCTGCACGAACCGAAGCCACATCTCGCCAACAACGTCCACTCCTCTCATCACCGCCTCGCGACCACCCGCCGCCCTTCTGCCTCCGCTCTCGCTAATTTCTTGGCTCCGACCACCCCGTGACACGCCTCGCCGTGCCTCCACACGTTCACCCCGTCACCTCTTACCTCCACCCTCGCTAACTCATTGGCTCTGACGCTTCCGCCCGAGCTCCGCCAGCCGCCGATGATCACCATCCCGCCGCCCCCGTCCACACCGTGGCATGGGGGTGGGGGGATCGGGAGATACAAAACAAACCCATACACAATAAAGGAATTCTTGTGTTTGCTTGCGATTCTCTTTCCGTAACGTTGTGAGGAAGGAAAAGGGAGAAAGCAGTGCCTTGGGCCCATGGGACAGTGAGGGACGTTGGTGAGCGAGGTTGCCTTTGGTTCGTGTGGATTTAATGTTACAATTCAAACAATTTGAGCCCATGATACAAGAAAATGATTTATACTATTCAAATGGTTCCACTTTTCTTTTAATGTAGATAGGTTTCACCTACACTACACTACGCGTTTCACATTCTGGCAAATGTCACATGGCCTTTTTTCAGTTGAACTTTTAAGATTCTCTCATCAGAAAAATAGTTATTGTTCCGCAGGAATATCAACTCCCTGCTTTCCAATTGATCTATTTGTCTGATCATGCATGGATTACCGAGGGGGCATTCTTAGAGAATTTCTTCAAACTAATGGACATGTCATGCTACAAAGGATGAACAATAACAGTAATCTGAGATCTTTCTCAAGTAAGGAAATAGAACACATTACCAACGGATATACCACTTCCCTTGGGAAAGGAGGGTTTGGTGAGGTTTACAAAGGGGCATTAGATGATGGCCGTCTGGTGCAGTAAAGAGATTCAAAGATGGAACTATGAAGGAAGAGTTTGCTAAGGAGTTGATAGTGCACTCTCAAATAAACCATAAGAATGTGGTTAGGCTTTTGGGTTACTGTACTGAGGAAATAATCTAATGATTATTATGGAATTTATTTGTAATGGAAATCTTGACAACATCCTTCACAGCAGAAATGCTCATGGTCATGCTCCCTTCCCTTTGGACAAGCGGTTGGACATTGCCATTGTGTTAGCTGAAGTTCTATCTTATACACATTCAATGTATAGTCCTGTGCTTCATGGAGATATTAAACCAGCTAATATACTACTTGATGAAAATCTTGTGCCGAAGTTATCAGATTTTGGAATAGCAAGGTTTCTTTGTACTAACGAGGCACAGCAAACCAATACTATTGTTGGTTCCTTTGGTTATCTTGATCTTTATTCTATCAGTCTGGGATTCTGACTGTGAAGAGTGATGTCTATAGCTTCGGAGTTGTTTTAGTGGAAATGATCACTAGAAAGAAAGCGGCGGATGGGAGCAATAATCTTATTCAAATTTCAATAACTCTATCAAAAGAGGGAAAATTGTGAGACAAATGTTTGATAAGAAATTGCGGTTGGGAAAAGGAACACGAAGTTGCTTGAAGACATTGCAAAGCTAGCAGCTGAATGCTTGAGATTGGAAGACAAACTGCGTCCAGAAATGGTTGAAGTGGCAGACAGACTAAGGAAATGTAGAAAAGATCTGCCTCTATGTAGGAGTGGGGAAACGTATGGCTCTTCTGTATGCCTTAAGTCTCCAGGTAACAATGAAAGACATATGTAAAAATAATCTATTTATTTTTTGTCGCATTTTACATCATCGAAAAATGGAATGTTATTGAATAACAAGTTGTAAAATGTTTCTAGCATATTGGATTTTTATTAGTGTTCCACTTTCCCCCCAAGCAGGCGGCAACTTGCTAACTGTGCAGTCACCTGTCCCTATCTCTGTCGATACCACCAGCAAATCTCCACCTACTCCGTTATTGAATATTTCCCTGGCTGAACTGAGGAAAATAACCAAGAACTTCAGTTACGGTAGTCTAATAGGAGAGGGCTCACATGCCGAAGTTTTCCTTGGAGAGCTGAAAGACGGCCGGAAAGCTGCGGTGAAGAAGCTCGGCCAGAATCGTGTGGTGAAGGAGCTTGATGTTTTTTTTCTCCGAACCTGATGAACAATTCATATGGCAGGAGGTGGTTGTTTACTTTTTTTTTATAAGGAAATTATTATTTCGAGGTGAAATAATGTTCCGACCTTTGAAGGTACATTTAGCCTCGATTTGAAATTCAGAAATTCCTCTTCTTTTCAGATTCAGGACGTTTCAAGACTGAAGCATGACAATGTTGTCCGACTTCTTGGCTACTGTGTTGAAGAGAACGTCCGTGCTCTTATTTA
This sequence comes from Eragrostis nindensis, assembly GCA_012490785.1. NCBI lineage: Eukaryota > Viridiplantae > Streptophyta > Magnoliopsida > Poales > Poaceae > Eragrostis > Eragrostis nindensis. Next base: position 18,044 of record JAAXCT010003027.1, on the reverse strand, counting down.
CGAGTACGCATCAAGGGCTCCTTGCACGATATTCTTAACGGTGAGGAACAATAAACCTTTTATTCCATATACTGTTAGCTTGTTTCTTGGCGCATTCTCGCCTGATTCATGAAGCAGCTCGCTGCTAGCACAGTGGCACAAGAAATGTAGGGGATATTCAGATTTGCCATGACATAAAATTGGAATCCATGATTTACCATTCCTAAACTTTGAATCAACATTTTACCATCATTTGGGCTTGATGTCTCTCATTGATATGGTTTTCTTTCCTCTTGTTACCCGTATTGGAATATTGATCGGGACTAATTTACCCTTGCCCCTTTCACCTGTTGTCCGCACCCCGAACCGCGTCGTCCTATACAACTCAGAATCTCCTGTTCTCTGGCTTGTGATTGTGTCACATATTCTTATTGCTGGTGTGCTATATCTATTTACTCAAAGGTCATATCAAAATTGAAATATATTTTGATTTTTTCATGTGGTTTTGAGCTAGGGTAGAAAAGGTCATTTCTATGTCAGATTATGGCGTCAATATTGATGTGGGAGGGCAGTGGGCTAAATGTTGGCAAAATATGGATTCAAAACTTAGGAGTGGCAATTGTGTTCCAGACTTAAGACATGGAAAATATAAAATATCCCGAAATAGTGAGCTGTTATATCAGATTATATTTATTAATGTTTAGTTAAATTTGATTTAAGTTATATGATGATGAATGTTTACATGCATGTACCCACCACGGAATATTGATATTTACTACATGTTCAAGTAAATTTGATTTAAAGTTATATGATGATGAATGTTTATATGTACCCACCAGGGAACTTCATGTGTGATAATATCAATGAAACATTCTATTTCCAGATTCTTTTAATCTCATTGCTTCAATTACTAGGACGACACAGATATAAAAACTCGTCAACTATTTGTACTATATGATAGTTGGACGACTAAATCGATCACATTTATCTACTGCTCTGCGCGAGCGTGCACACACACTAATTTGAAAATAGAATATGCATTGATATTCCATCGTCTGCATCGATAAATGCATATAATTGTTCCTTATTGTAAGCAGTCCACCAAATGGTTGAACCATTCAACAAATATAGTTCAAACCTCGATCATTATAGAACCGAAAGAAAAGAAGTCTATTGCTACAACGTCAGCCATTAGTAGCAAAAAAAAAATTACAATGGTGTCAAGAACATCGCTCTCCAACTTTATGTGATCTTTCCTCCTCCTTTGAAGTAGGGACCAAAACCAAATATAATGCATTATTCTGAACACCACCATCATGATCTTCCAAGTTTTGCAAGCAAATTTGATACCTTCTGATTCATTTTTAAAGGCAAAAAGGATTCCAGAGGAATGCAGTCAGGATCAAATCTGTCATGGGCCCAACGAGTGAAGATTGCCTTAGGTGCTGCAGAAGGAATCGAGTTCCTCCATCCAGGCAGAACCTTCCGTCGTTCACAGCGATATCAAGTCTAGCAACATACTTATCTTTGATAACGATGTGGCAAAGATTGGAGACTTCGTGTCTCCAAAAATTGCCCCGGCTTCTTGGACGATATTCTTTTGGACTGTGCTCGCCTTCGCTGCCATAGTGGTTATGAATATGATGCACCTGAGTATGGAACCAATATTCCAGTGTTTTGTATTCCTTCCACTGAGCTTGGCAGATGGCATGTACTCTCGTACTAACTGCGTCCTTCGTGGTTCTATCAGGTGTGAAGTGAGTATAAGTTCACCAGAGCTAGCGATGTATTTAGTTTGGGGGTCGTGTTGTTGGAGCTCTTAAACCGTCGCAATGCACTCCATGGTCTGCAGGGGTATGGCCAGCAGAGCTACATGACGTGGGTATGTAAATGTGCAATCAGAGGTTCAATATCTTGATAACGTAAGCTGATGCCACAGCTAAAACTACGTTCCGATGTCATTGATATGCAGGCTCGAAGACTCAGCATGTATCCAATGCTCGGAGGACAATACAATTCCAAGGCTGCTGCCAAGGTAAAATTATTGACCCATATTATAGGTTAGTAAGGAACGTTCGGTTTTCATCCTTTTTTTTATAATCACAAAAGATGAACAGACGCAGAGTCAAATATCTGTTTGGTCTGCATACAAAGGTATAGCCACGTACTTTATATACATACGTATATACTAATAATAGTGTTGGGAGTGTACATGTTCTTTTTTATTTGTCTCTTCATGTTTCACTTGTTTATACCGTGTGTCTGAGTTTTGTTCCTGACCTATACGTATGCAAGATGCATGCCTTATGGACCTACGAAGGCGTACTATCATGCATAATTTTTGTGTGCTTACAGTATCACAACAGTTGCTGGTTCAGCATATGAAAGAGAAAAATAGCTTTCTATCTGCACTATACGTATACAAAAACTAATTATTATTATTTGGGCAAGCAGATGGCTGAAATCGCGTCACGTTGTCTGAAGAGCAAGGCGGGCTCCCGGCCCAGCATGAGCGTTGTCGTTAATGATCTGCGCTCCTTACTTCAAGCCAAGCAAACCTTTGCATTGTGAAGTATCCGGAGTATGAGGCCTGTCGTCTCCAGCAGTACAACTTATAGCAGTAAGGTTTCAGTGTTGCATTTTGGGTGACCAAAATCGTGTAACAAAGGATTTTCGTTAGAGTTTTAGGTTTTTTTTCGTACGCATCACTTGCGTATCTCTAATAAAATGAGCAACACGGACATTCATCTTATATATGTTTTCAATCGATATTCTTGGAACCCATAATGCTAAATGTGTTACATCCGCATGACATAAGATCTTTCAACAGTTGCTTCTGGCTAACTGCTGATTGCTGAAGCCGTCACCTCTGACTTTTAAGCATGCGGCAATAACTAATCATATTATATTCTAATTCCATACTCCTCTATTTCAAATTACTTAACTTTTTTGACTTTTGGTCATCATGTTTGACCATTCGTCTTATTTAAAAATTTTGTGCAAATATATAAACGAATAAAATGCTTAAAGTATCTCTAATGATAAAACAAACCATAACAAGATAAATGATATTTGCACAAATTTTTCGAATAATTTGAAATAAAGGGAGTACTATGGAACTGTTGTGGTTGCGCATCTCAGTGATTGGTTACTCTGATCATCAGGGTGTCTCTTGATACCCTGATCATCAAATGGCTGCTTCAACAGAAGTAAGCCACTACAAGTAGGTGCTGCTCGAGCCACTTAGAGTTTGGGGAAAATGAAAATAAGGAAAGCATATTCTTTTTAGACCAAACAAAATAAAGACAACTCTAACAACACGTGTGCTTGGCTAATTTGCCAAGACAATTCCATCTTATTATTTTTATTTGTGGATCGCAATTCGCACGCGTCAGATTAAAGGTCCCGCTTGAGCTCCATATATTTTTTTTTGCAGCAGAGTTTTTTTTTTGAAACGTTTTTGCAGCAGAGTTGACTATTCTTTCTCATGCGAAAAAAGGCATGTAGCCCAAGGGTTACAAGAACTTTAGTAGCATTTCAAGGTCCTGAATTCGACTCCTTATGGGAGCGAATTTTTTAAGATTTAATGGCGTTGTGCTTTCAGCGGTAGGCGACATGGACGTCGACAGTGAGACGTGTGGTGACTTCGTTCATCTCAAAGATTTGCCGGCTTAGTTTTTGAAGACGCTCATAAAAGGTAGAGTTTGTACCGTGTAAAAAAAAATCTCTCATATTGTCCTCCTCAGGAAGCCACAATTACGTGTGTGGACTGTCCGCGACCGCAAGGGAGGTGGCCCTGTTGCCAGTGCTGCCGAAAATCTTCTGGTTTGAACGGATCGCGACTGTTTTCTCTTTTGTTTTTTGTGCAGGCTTTTCTCTTCTTTTATTACTGCTCCGTGAGACATAGTAATGCTCTACTCTGCCTTCTAAAACAACTTACAAAAACTATCTCTAGAATGCTGATGGAAAGTTTGTTCAAGAGGATTACACAACTTGGTGGCCCAAAAGAAATCAGCGCCACTAGAAAAATGCCATGGGGAGCAGGGGCGGGAGCAGGCGAAGCAAACTGGGAAGCACCATCCTTCCTACTCCTACTGCATGAGCCGCGCACCCATCCAAGCTGTGCTTTCTCGTTGTCGTATATCACCATCTGATCCTGCATTGTAATGTCTACAAAACAAAAGATGAAACACAGGCATTACGCAAGCTATGCATCGTATCTAGGGGTGTAAATAGGTGACCTTAGGGTAACCGCCGACCCTCTTTAGTTCAACCAAATGAACTAGTTTTCCAAAATGAGCGGGTCGGCGGCGACTCTAAGGATCACCAATTTTCACCCCTAATCGTATCAAAATTTAGAAACTGGGTACCGTCGTATGCCCGATTTTACCTCCAATTATACTGAACTCAATTTAGCCGCGGTTCCGTCGAGGATGCCCAAGCAAACGTTGCCATTATTCTGGAAGAAGCATATACAAAGTGTTAATGTAAGCCGTCATTTATTTTCATGAGAAAATTAGGACTCGCTGCTGGTAATCATGTGGGTATCAAGTGCTTACGGTGACAATGAGGTAGTTCTCAGGAGGGATCTCCATGACAGCATTTTTGGCATTAGCAAAGCTGAGAAACAGTGACTTGAATTCCTTTTTAACGTCAAACACAGATTTGAATGCCTTCTGCCCTTTCCAGCACAGAGGCAAACTGGGATCTGACACCTGTTTGAGAGATTTGCTGAGACCACTCTTGAGCTGCAAGGTCAGCATATCAATTATCCAGTGTTTGTTTCCGCAGTAATCAAGAATGTGGCATGGCCGATTGAAATTTACCGCAGAAACAACAGCTTGGTATGGCTGGGCAGGAAAATAGGTATAGGTACTGCCACTGTCAAATACGACCTCTATTGGCTTCACGCCAAGCGAACGCTTATCAAAGTACAGTGTTGCTGAGCCAGGTGAGTAGTAATTCCTGGAAAAAGTTGCATAAAGTGTCAAAAAAATCATACAAAACAAAAAAAATGCTCAAGTCTCGGTTTTCGTGGCACATGTTAATCTGATTTTGGTTTTCATTTCTGTGGTATTTATTAAATTCATAGATAACAAGATAAAAAATAGACAGGAACCAATGAAGGAAGTAGCAAATATTTGCAAAGAACTATTAACGAGAGTTTTCTTGTAAATTGATTTGGAAACGTGTGTTTCTGTGATAAAAAAGCACAAAACATTCATCAAAATTAATTAACATCAACATAAAGGGTAGTGTTTAAGTTTTGAGCCTTTGCAAGTTATGATTAATACACACTAATCGTTGGATCTAGAACAACCCAAAATGACAGTTGCCAGCCAAACTTTTTTTAAAAATGATATATAGTTGAAGAAAGGTATAACCTTAAACCCTAATCCCCTATAATGCTAACTAAATTGCAAAAAAAACATCACAAGAGATATCCATGATAAGTACCATAATGCAAAGGCCAAAAAACTCCAGGGAAAAGTGCATACCCAGATGCTCGGAACCATGGGAACCCAAGTTACACGTGAAGTAGGCACCATATCATCGCCAAAAGAAGAGGAACCCTCCTCCGCTTGAGCTGAGGCAATGACCAAGAATATTCTTTGTGATCCCTTGCAGTTTGAGCTGTGAAAGCAGGCTAATTGATCCCCTTCCAAGCCCAAGCAGTCCATCTGTTGCAGCTTGCACTGCGCCGTTTTTCCCCACTTGCTGGTCATACCCACAGCTGTGCAAACAGAAGAAAACATGAAGGCGTCAGCAACTGAATGCAGTGAAAGTAACTAGGCAATATTTCACTTAATACAAGTGTTGTACCCAAAGGTGAGGCTGGGACGAACGTTGGACGAATTCCTCAGGGTTAGTGAGAAGTTGTCGGAGATGAGCACACCAAGAGAAGATGCATTGTCTGTATACTTTATTCGATAGTCACATTGTGTGGTGAGGAGGTGCACTTCTGATTAGAGCCCTGTCCACTGTATAGTGCGGTGCAGAGTGAATCCGCGCATGGCACAATCCTGTTCTTTGTTGGCCGATAAAGCGGATGTGGCACCTGCAAAAGCCATCAAAAATAAAGAGAAGTTCAACATTGATCTGGAAAAGTTAGCCAATGTGGTTATTCTGAGGACAAACGGATACAAATTCCCAGGTCAAACTGCATGCAGACTTGGAATATAACGGCAAGTAAAAAAAACATTTTATTTGGCACCAACAAAATAAAAATTTCACTAGAAGCATGTTTTGTACGTAAAATAATAACATTTTTTTTGTGCAAGATAGGGACAGAATTCAGTTTCGGCAGAACAACATGCATCCAGTTTGCATAGCATCAAGCCAGTTGTACCTTGTTGCAACTCTGACAGGTGCATCGCACTGCAACCAGGTGAGGTCGCTACCAGTGTCAACGTCCAGGAAGTATGGCTTTGCGGGGTCCCCAACATTCATCGTGACAGAGTAATGGCTGCCGAGGAACAGAAAAATGCAAACATTTCACACAAGTAAATCATACAAGGCTTCACTAAAAAAAAATTGTAAATCTTACAAGGCTGCGCAGAATTGTAGGACAGTAGCAATTCAAGAAGCACAGCAGCTAAACTGTATCTTTTTGTCGGACCAAATGAAGCAGCCAACTTTATCTATTTCTTGAACTAGCCGAATTAAACGAGCACAGAATCGAGGGTGAAAGGGTTCAGGGAAGGAGATCGTGACAGTCAATAGGCTTAAGTCAATGCTCATACAGGCAGCCAACCATGGAACAATGTGCATCTACTCGCAAAAAAAAAAAAGGGAACAATGTGCATCCATTTGGGTAATTGGATGGAGAAAATGAGCAATGTGCATCCATTTGGGTGAAATGTCGAAAATAACGACTCTTTTCATCCAAAATGCGTCAACAACCCAAACGAAACCAAAGCAATGTGAAGGCAAACAATCAAAAAGAGAGAGAGACAAAAACTCACATGTTTCTGCAAACAAGAAGGGAGCACAGCGCAACAAAGTCAAAATAAAGAAATCTGCAATTCGGCTGGCGACTAGGTCCAACGAACATCAACGCCCGAAGGACAACGGAGACGACCCGCTTGCAAACCCAAAGACCCAACAACCCCAAACGGATCCCATTTTTCGCATGGAATCGAACGCCGGTGGCTCGAACCGAGCGGCGAATCCCGATTATTTCAACATATCTGCTGTCGATCGACTCCTACACACTGCACTAATCAAGCTTGAACGGGGAGGAGGAGGTCGTGGCGTACCCTGTGGGATAGACGTCGCCCTGGAGCGCGAACACGGCGGTGGACGGCGACCTCGCCGTCGTGGCGGCGCGCGACGGAGTGAACGCGAACACCAGGAGCAGGAGCAGGAGCAGAGCGGTTGGCGGCGCCCACCTTGCAGGGGCCATGTCGAGGAGTCGAGGACAGCGGAAGGGAGGGCTGCGTGTTCCTCTGTATTGGACGACGGAAAGAGTAGAATGACCGTTGACGCAGGAGAAGGGTAGCGCCAAATAGCAGCAGCTCGGCTCGGGGGGCTGGCTTCCGAAGCTGCCCTGCAATTTCTTTTTCTTTTTAATTGATTTGCTTTTGGGATTTGGTGATTTATTTATAATTGTGGGTTGGAATTGGCCGTTTGGGCGCGGTAGTACTAGGTTGTCTCATGAAATGGGGCCCTGATTCTATTTATTTAAAAGGGATATGGAGAGCCATTTTTTATATGCTGTACAACATGCTTACAAATACGTACGAGTACTTATTTTTGAACACATGTATGCAACATCAACTTCTATAAGTGCATTCGAAAGACTAAGTTGGTTGATCTTAAGATTAACGAAGTCACCTCAGGCACCTCGCTGCCGGCGGAGGTGTCGCCTCTCACTAAAATAATAAAAAACCGTAAAGTGCAACCTGTGCTAAGTTTGGACTTAAATCTCTTGGTGGGTAGGTTCTACCACAAAGAACCTAGTCAACATCTGTGCAAGATCTAGTTTTTTTTTGTTTGTTTGTATGGAGGATGACCCCGATTTTTATTTGGATGGATAAATAGGGATGAACACAAGAATGTGGTCGCCTATTTTTGAATGGTGGTGAGATTACAACTACGAGGCAAGGTGTGTACAAGCTTTCGTATACATAATCAAGAAAAAATTAGATGTAATTTGCGAGCCTTAGAAGATAAAATTGACTTGTTTAATTATGCAAAAGTTAGCAGCTCCCTCTAGTGGGGACACTCAAAGAAGACTAGGCCGGCCACACGTACTCCTCTCGTAGACCCAGCTTAATTAGCTTGAGCGTTCATCCTCATCAGGTGCATCGGGACAGGCAGGACAGTCTCGGTACGAGGATGTCCACCACACGCGGATCCCGAAGTAGACGAAGAAGAGCCGGTCGTCGTCCAGCCCGGGCAGTAGGTGCAGGGAGGGTGCAGTTCGATCCGGCCAGCGCCGTGGACGCGCACGCCGAGCGCTTCGTGGTCCAGAGGCCAGAAGGCGGCGCGCGCGCGAGTCGTGACGCGTACGGCCTGGTCGATGTGCTGGAGTTTCCATCTCGAGATCCTGACGCTTGACCTCACCGCGGCGTTTGTACATGAGCAGAGCAGCGCGTACGTGGAAGGCGGCGAGCGAGCGGGTCGCCGGCGAGCGCCGCGCATATATCGATCCATCCGTGGTCACGGGGGCCGGGCTGCTTCTCCTGGCCGGGCAGGGGGAGATCGAGGAATTGCACGGCGCGCGGCGGCCTTGTCGTACGTCCCGTGAGTGACATGCATCCTGATGCTGCACGCGCGCCGGTCAAGGGCCGGTTTTTTTTTAAAGACGAAAAAAGAATTATATTAATATATTGATGTATTACAAACACTTTGTAAGACAAAGAGATTACAACCAAGAGCACTCAACATGTAGCTCCAAACTCAAATCAAACATGTGTGAAGGTTCATACGGAAAACTGCACAGGCAAGTGGCCTTCGTGCGCCAGGTTGGGTTCCGATCATCGTCATCGGGACGAAACACGGCCGACCTCCTCGTGCGTGCGTGGGATTGATCTCCTGGGGGAAGGCGCCGATACCAGAGGTCGCGGCGTGGGAAGGGCGGGCGCCGGTCCTCGCGGTCGGTCACGATACCATCTGCGCGTCAATGGAGGACCAGCGCACGGTTAACAATGTTTACGTGCCGACTTTCGGGGGGAAACCCGGGCCCCTGAATCGAAAGGAAAATAGCACTGAATCAGAATTGGATTTTAGCTTTAGTGGATTATTAAGCACTGTCTTAATTAGTTTCAATATTTCATTGTTGGAAGGCGAGCATTGATGTGCTGATACTTCGCAGCCAGTAGTTTCCATTTGTTTCCATTTTATCTCTATGGTCTGTCTTCTTTCTTTGTTAGAGCATCTAACAGTCTGATCCACAGGATCTTTATCCTACGGTGCTGTTTAAGCAGACACGAGATAATACAACACTTTCATCTTAATTAACAAGATTATTATCTTTATTACAACAAGGTTCAGAATTCAGCGGAAGATAAAGTTCAGCGGAAGTAAAGTTCGAAAACGAAAGATACACGAGAGCTACACTACTCTCATCGATATAAGCATGAGTGACCATCCGATGCCTAATCAGATAATCACACTAGCAACAAACACATTACTGCAGCGGCGGATCAGACTCCCATTGGGCGGTCCAACCCTCAGGGACTTGCACATCCCAAGGCATAACACCAGCAGGAAGATCAATATCACTACCTGAAAACAACAAAGGCACAAAGCCTGAGTACTAATACTCAGCAAGTCTTACCCGTCAAATGACACCTAGACATGCAAAGGCTTACCATAGGATGGCTGAATTGAAAAGACTCGCACTAAGCAACAAATAATCCTTTCTAACAATGTTTTAGCCAAGTCTTTATCTTGATTAACAGTGGCATATGTGAGAAAAGACAGTAAACAGGCAATTTAACATATAATATAAGAACCTCAAGTACGAGAGTAATATCAACAATAATCCATCATTCTAACAACAGTTCATCATCAATATCAGGTCATGTGTGCTACGTGAAGGCGCAATTCACAAGCGGGTACTCATTACTGCGAGGGACAGCGATTGCAATCGATTTACACCAGCTGGGAAAACCCGAAGTACACGACGTATATGCACAAAAGTCATATACGGCAACCGTTCGCAAGACAGTAAACAATAAAGGCGGACCCAGATGGCAAGGAGTTGGGCAGCCGTCCCACCAACGGTACCTCGTACCTCCCATGGCCTGAACCTGCCCAACTACGCCCAGCGTGTCTTTTCGACCAATGTACTGGTTACCGTCTAACATTGCCACCATACATGCTACATCAGTTTCCTAGTGCCCATTATCACTAGTATGTCCTAGGTACTATTCAATGCTTGATCAAGAGGGCCAACAACGAATCGGTCCTTAATCGACACAGACAGGGCTACCACAGCCAACCCCTCCTTGAGTTGCTGCAAACCTACACATGCAATATCCCTACCCGGTCTCCACAATAAACATAAACTCATTCCATTATCTTCAACTTTAGTGATCAAGTTTTTATCCCGAAATACAATACTTGATCGATACGAAATACTTTAACTAAGCATAGCAGGTATTCTACCGAGCTACTAGGATAGACACATAAACAACATAGGACATTTGGGGAACATGCAGGAGGATTTTCAGACAACTCCTATAAACTTAAGTGCACAAGCATACTAGACTCACTAGCATTATTATTCTCAGAACAAAAATATTTGAAAAAGGGGTGGGATGCACTGGGGCTTGCCTTGAGGTTCAGCAACTAAGTTAGTTGCTGCAAAGTCAGTTTCCTGAGTGGAGATATCCTGCTGAAAATCCTCTCCAACTTCTTGATTATCGTTTCCTATCAATGCAATGATGTGTTAATGAAGAGAATGCAAAGAAAAAATAACACAACATGCTGATGCAATGAGTGGGACTTGTAACAGATCCAAATTAATGGGCATGTTCTGATTGGTGATATGAAGTTAGTTTAAATTATTTCTTTCATTGACTCCCATGAAGCATTGTTATCTTATCAAGTAAATCATTCATATTAATTTTAAGCAAGTTCGTACAAGCATGGAAATTATTGTTAAGTTTCCTCTGGCCATGAACAGCCTACTGGTGATGCAAGCATTCCAAAACAGTACTAACAACAATTTACAAGATTTTCTTACTAACAGAATTAAATCATCATAAAATAAGGCTGAGAAAGAAATAAATTCATACGAAATTCACAGAAGCAAATCTGACTAAACACTAATTTATGGTGGCAGGGGTTCATCTAAGTATCCAGCATGCAGAAGATAAAGGCTTAACAGCAGTAGATTAATCCTTAAAAAGATGACAAGTTTATCAAAGAGAAACACTTAATAATTATTCTACAGAAACAATGTACATATGATACATCCCTGGACAGAGCATATCAAGAGAGTTCTAACAAACATGAGTTTGCATTTTTCTCATGAGTAAATAATTAACTATGAATTAATTGATGTCAGGCTTGCAAAAATCATACAGGTCAAAATATACAGAATCTAGGTGCACATCATAGACCACTGGAAAGAGCATGTCACAAGGATTCTAACAAGTCCTAGTTTGCAATTTTAGCCCAAACCAATCATTTACTATGAATTAAACAAGGTTTAACTTCCAAAAATCATACAGGCAAAAATACTCACGAACATTGATCAACAAGATACTCTATGGATAGATCTACTCAAGAGGAACACAACAAAATTGAGTTTGCAATTTTTGGACTTCAGGATAATTTTCTATCGATTTTTGAATTTCAGCAAATGTTCACTGTTATTTACAAGTTTGCCATTCGTTCATTTTGACAGAGGCGCGCACTCTGCGCGCTCGGCGCGCACGGCGGCGCGGCAGTGGCGCGGCCGCTGGTGACGAGAGTGTGAGGCTTGGACGAGAGCATCACCGCGAGCATCAGTGGCCCTCGGGGAATCCGCCGGCAAGGATCTCGAGGAGAGAGGCTCACCGGAGCTCGATTTCGACGTGAGGGTGGCGGAAACCGGCGGGCGGCGATGGGCGGCGAGCGGCGTTCCGGTGGAAGAAGCTGCGGAAATGGGGCAAGTTCGAGTCACGCAGCTGCGCATGAGGTAGAGGAAGCTACCAGAGAGAGAGGGAGGCCAGGGGCTCACCGGCGGCGAGGGAATCGACGATGAACTCGCCGGTGCCGATGATGGGGAAAACTTCAATCCGTTCGACTCCGGCCGAGAGGGTCGAAATGCTTCTAGGGGAAGGGAAAGGAACTTAGGGCGGAGGTTTTGGTGGCGCTGGTGGGCTTGGGGAAGGACCGTGGAGGCGGCGCGGCGTGGTTCAGCTCGGAGCGGCCATGGGGTGGGTGGTGTACTTGGCGGAGCGAGCGAGAAAGAGCGAGGAAACTGAGGGAGAAGGAGAGAGGAGAGCGCTGCGCTGCCGTTTTGATCGCCAGAGGGAGTGGGGGTGAGCTGGAGCGGCGCTGGTTGAGGTGGCGGCCATGCACGGCGCGGTGGCGTCCCGACAGAGAGAGAAAGGAGAGGAAGATAGAATGGCAGGTGGGTCCCGGGCTCTTTCCATTTTCGGTAAATTCACTGCCCTCTCTTGTAAAATCTGTTTTAGCTACTATTTGAGTTCCAAAAATTGAGAGGTTTTGCATGGTTGCTTCTTGACACGTGCAGGGGACAGCTGGACAGAGAGTTTGATCAAAACTTACAGGAATTCAAATTTAAAATTCAAATGATTTGTTTAAAATTTAAACTTACATGAATTATTTGGGCACTTCCAATTTGAGTTTGACTTCAAAAATTTTTACTGTACTTTCATTATACTGAGGTCTTTCACATATATTTTTGTTGCACAAAGTTCTGTTCAAAAATTTAAAGCTTCTTTATAATTTATATCTCAATTTAAATTAAATTCAAACTTTATTATCGGTTTATGTAATAACTTTGATTTTTCTTTGATTCTCCAACAAGGTTTTAGTGTCCAGCAAATGGCAAAAAGGAAATGAGACACCAGGGGTGTCACAGAGCATCTCCAATAGTGCCTGAAATTTGAATCCCAACATACAAGTGAGGATTGATCGGCCATCACAAATATTGTTATAGCCAAAGATCAGATCCCTCCCTCCAACAGTACTCCAATAATCTGGGAGATGCTCTTACCGAGTTAATTATACATTCATGTGTATTTTAGTGGTGAAATCTTTTGATCAGAATAATGATAGGTTGTACCATGATATGATTTAAACTTGATAATTATTGGATAAGAATATTGACGTAAACTACATGTATTGAACACACAGCTTCTATTAATTTCATCTTTCACTGGCACAGTTCAGTCGCAGAATAAAACTTAATGAATATTCTGGTTTCTCAATCACAATCCACTGCTTGTTACATACCTGGATTAATCAGACTGCATGTTGCAGGTCTCACGGCAGATAAAGCTGAAGGTGGTCTGCGTCATTGGTGGCAACAGTGAGTGCACAAGACCGCATTGCAACTTTGTTGGTTGTGCGTCATGTTGCTGAGCCACGATTTCTTTTTTTGTGTTTGATAACTCTGCTTATTTAGTTTGTTGTTGATGATACTCGAACACACCACATTATAATATGTTAAAAACTTGACCAACCTACGAGGAACTAGGTGGCATTTAATTAAAAAAACAGGCACCCAATTCGCATCAAAGAGGACATGAACCTGAGTGATCAGGGTGCACATCTACACCCTTAACCACTGAGATAGGTTCAGTTCCTTAATTTGTTAATATATATAATGCGAGCTACACGAGAAAATTGTGAAAGGTTTGTAGTTTTATGGCCCTGCTAATTAAACATGCCTTCATAATTGGGCATAACAAGGAGTGCCCAAATGAGTCCATCTAACCTTTGAGAAAATGTAGATACTGCCAAATGTATAACATAGATGGAACTTGTTACAGTGCTGGTTTCAAGGGCAGTTGGTTATGGTAGTGTTCCCATTTGGTCCATCCCACCTTTGAGAAAATGTACATGGACGCTTGGTTTATTTGGAAGCATCATAATTCTTGTGTATTTGAAAAAATGAATCCGTGCATGTTCCTAAAGCTATCTCCAACGGCTCACCCATTTGTCCATAAGTTACCAATGGGTCTTAAAAGAGGGAAAAACAGTCTCCAACAAAAACCTAACTGTTCCAAGGTTAAGAATTACTGATTCGTGCTAGCAAAAATGCAACCATACATTCACATCTTTGTGATGCGACCATAGAACCCGAACAAGCCGCAACCCGAACAGGCATGGACACTTATCCGGTTCCATGTCAGCATCCTATGTTTCACGATCTTACGGCCCCTCTCCTTCCTTGAAGAGAGCTGGAGCCGCGACGAGCAAATTCTGTTTGGGCAAGCTCGCTATCGCACGCTTTTTTTTTTTTTGACAAAGACACCCGAAGGTACCTAACGTATATTAAGGAAACAATTCCACTCCGGACAAAAGGGCGTATTTGCGATTGTATGGTTGCGGCGGGGAGCTGCCCAGCGGCGTCACTGGTGCGCTGAAGGAGTTTGCGCCATAGCCCGAGAAGGGAGGGGCCCGCCGCCGGCGGAGGCTGCAATGGACTTGAGCCAAGGATGAAGTGGCTGGTGCGGCCGCCGACGCCAGGGAAGTAGTTGTTTGCTGCTGCTTCCGCCGCCGAACGCATTAAACGTGCAGTAGTATTACACTCAACGAACGATGATGATGCTTATCTAGAACCAGTACTGTCTAGAACGTCATTATGTAACGCACAACAGTTTTTCTCTGGTGTCAAGGCTTTCTCTGACGTTACGGGTGCGTTGGCTGCTCGAAACATTCTGATTCACGGTAAAAACGGTAGAATCGCTGCCAAACGATGATTCTCTCGAATCGATTCGATGGTGAAACGGAGCGAAACGTTTCGCGAATTTTGCCTACGGAGGTGAAACACCCGATAGGTGTTCTGCAGCCTGAAACACTTCGCCCTCCCGCTCCCCCCTTCGAGTTCGATGAAATTACGGCAAAACTGCCACAGCCTCCGCTACTCCCTCGCACGGCAAAATGTTAGAGGCGCGTATTAACATAGAGGACTTTTGCTTCAAATTCGACCTCAAAAATGGGTTTCTCTTGATCCGTAGATTTTTTCCCCAATTCTCCTCCTCCGATTAGTCACTGCAGCGCCACCAATCGGATCCCTGCCTCTACTGTTCTCTCTCTTCCTTGTACTCTATCTGTGCTACGAGTGAGGAAGAAGACGACCAGATGTGCTGGTGGGCTGCTGGGCCTAACGTGTACACATGATGAGCCATGATCAACTACTTCCTTTTCTTTTTCTTTTATATCAATAAGTCTTCCGCGCGGCTGTACGCGCTCGTGCGCGTCCGTGCGGAGTGCGGCCCAGCTTCCCTTGCGCAGCCAGTCCACATCCGGAGGAGGAAGGAGGCAAGCGGTGGCGGAGCGCGGCGGCTGGGCGGGCGGTGGGGGAGGCGGAGGGGGTTATGGTTTCGGGGCTATCGAGGGGGCGCGAGAGCCAATTATTCGCCGCCGGCCATAGAAGGAGGGGTCCGGGGCGGCGGTCGCGCAACCCGGCGGTGGGCGGCGGCGCGGCGAGGCAGCGGTAGCGCCGCCGGAGCCGCGGGCGGCAGGAGGGCGGTGGGCGGGGGTAACGGCGGGGGCGTCATGTCCCGACGGTTGTTAGCAGCGGCGGTGGTGCGGGCGGCGTGGCGCCGCCGACCGCCGGAGGAGTGGCGGGCGGGGTAGGGGTCAGCGCGCGGGGCGGGGGCAGCAGCCGGCGACAGAGACGAAGATGGCGACCGGCGGTCGGACGCGTGGTAGGCGCTGGCGCAAGACGCGCGATAACCGCGTCCTTTCTCTATGACACTCATAAGTATTTTATATTACGAGACTTCATTACATATTATAACTTGGTAAAAACAATATAGTCTAACTAGGGTAAATGAGTCATTTCGACCATTCTTCTCAATTTGTTGAAACTGAAACCAGAAACAATCCAACGGTTTCTGAAGTGATTCTGTTTCAGGTTGTGAAACGTTTCTAGGTTGAATCTGAAACGTTTCTGATTCTCGATGAATCTAGAGCTGTACCAAACACATGCTGTATATTCGGCCATGCCCATGTCTACCTGCCTATGTCCTATGACCATACCACTACCTTTTGTCTCCTAAATGGGGTCTGCACCGAACCCTTTGTTCCACATGAACAAGAACAACTACTGTCCAGTCACAGCAGGATCAGGAATGATTAGCAACCAAAAAAACTTGATCGACGGAAGCAGGAGACTGACAAATTATTACTAAGCACAAACAAATGCAGCGTGCAACACATGCGCAATTTCAGGATAAAACAGAAGAAATGGGCCACATATTGAGATAATCCTATCGCTGGTGAAGCATGCAAGCCCGATTTCAGTTTCCATTCAGTTCCAAAGTAGAGAAAAAAGGGACAAAGGAATGTGCATTAATTGCAGTTTCAAGTCATCAACCGAGCTCATGTACAAGACATCAAGATAAATTTGTAATCCTAAACATGGAACCAAATACTTGTAAACAAACTAAACATGATGCATCACATTGTAAATAGATAGATCATCTAACAAAGTCAGGAAAGAAGGTATGAGCTTTAGTAGGTGAGAGAACATCCTTTCCCATCCTAAAAACCTAGCATGGCATGATCCATGCATTCACACACCGGATCAGGACCGAAACAATAGCCAAAATTCACAACCCAAAAAGATAAACGAACAGGGAGATCACGAACAGCACGTACGAACAAGCTCTGTATATCAGAATGAGACACGACTACCGTGGTGTACAGTCACGGGACATAGAGCTGTAGCTTCTTCCCGCGCCGCGACAGTGCGCGACGTGATGCTCAAGCTTGCGTCGCGTACACCGTGCCATGCCCACGCATCGGTCGAGAAGCGAGGGACCCTGGCTGGGCACGCACAGGGAAAAAGCACGCACGGGCAGGGCAGGGCAGCGTGGTGAGAATTCTGGAGACGGCTGAGAGGGTTATTAGGCGCAAGACGATCAAGTATGTAAAGGTTCTTTTGGACGAACCAGACCGAGCGTGAAGCAACCTGGGAGCTCGAACTAGACATGCGTGAGAAGTACCCACATTTGTTTCCCTCTGGTGAGTAACCATACGTTTCGTTCAAGTTATTCTTGTTTACCTTTTCTTAAGCATTGTTAGTCAAGAATTCGAGGACGAATTCTGTTGAGAGGGGGGGGGGGGGGGATGTAATATCCCGTTGTTTAACACAAAATAAATAGTTAATCAAGAAGACTCTTGGAGTTGACCAAAAAATTGATCTTTGATCCGTTGCTCGGATGGACGATCGGAGATCGTAGATGCGTAAGCTCGTCGAAATGATTCCGTTTGACTACTCATACGCTGGATTCGGACTTCGGATGAATTTGTGACGATAGAATCAATGTGGACCATTGGATAAGTCTAGGTAACACTAACCTATTCTAAAACCGGTTCTCTTCTGGTTCGTTATCTCTTCCTCTAACTCACATCAGCGCCGCAGCCTCATTCTTCCCCATCTAGGACGCCTCCCCCCTTGCCCTAGTCCAGCTCCATGCGGTCGTGCAGCTGCTCTTCCATCCGCCCCTGCCACAAGTGCTGCTGCCGCTCCTGTTCAACGCGACACCACCCGAAAGGAAAAAGCATCGAGACGGCACAACGGATAACGAGAGTTTTGTTTTATTTTGTAAAAAAAAAAAGGAAACTTTGGATTTTGGTCGACATAAAAAGAAATGGAAAGGAAGGCTGACTCATCACCACTGTATACACTACTCAGCTGCCAAGCAATCTATCCGAGGAGGCAAAAAAAAAAAGAAAAAAACTCTACGGACCAAAGCGATGCAGGCCAATAAGACGAGATTCATGGCGAAACTAGACAGGAAATCTATCAAAACGAGCCGCCGCGTTCATTAAAACGAGACCAAAATGGAACCAGACGAATTCTACATGAACAAGAAAGAATGAGGCGGCGTTGTGTTACGAAACAAACGAACGGTAGCTAA
>JAAXCT010003026.1:0-47397 GCA_012490785.1 Eragrostis nindensis | reverse complement strand
ATCAATGAATTGGAGATCCCAGAAAGATTGCGGCCTTGTCTGAGGGGAAGGCTCCACTTCCCATTGGCGGAGATGGAAACATTTTTAGTATAGGTAACATGACCACCAAACGTAATTCGAGTCGCCTTCTTTGATAAGCTATCGAACAACGATGCTGGAAAGTGGCCCCCACATTGGGTGCGCTGTTGAATCCGTAGTGTAACCACCAGTCCCCACTCGATTTATCTGAAACGTTATTTTAAGAATGAGATAGCAACATAATTAGATCTCTTCCACCCGAATCACGAGAAATCTTGAGCCCAAATTAGTATACATACTTTAAACAATTTAATAGTGATGTTCTGCCGTGCACCATTAGCGCCAGAGACTGGAGCAATGGTATCACCGGGAGTTACAGTTGACCCACTTGACAACTGAAAACCAGGACAACCCATATTGAGGCATCCTGTATTTCGATAAGCGTCCCCTCTGCGATTTCATCAAGTGGTTTAGATGTAAAGACGTACTACTCAAACTAATAGGGGGCAGTAGTCTGAGTTCGTATATCAAATGAAAATACTTACTGTCCAATACGTGAAAAGATGGGTGTGTGAATCCTTTAACTCGGATGGATCAATCTACAACATTCATAATAGAAAAGGATGGATGACGCATCAAAAATATGCGAGAACATTGACAACTTACCAGCCATCCAACGGTAATTGTATCGAGATCTTGTTTCCAATCACCCTCATCGTTACTAATCCAAATTGCTGCTTTGCTTAATTGGCCGTCATTAAGATTGAAACCATACACGTCCATTGTAGCAACCAATCCATAGTATCCATTGCCACTGTCATTAGCCAAATGTGCAGCAAACTGGAAAGCGAGCATAGTGAAAATGAAAGTACTAAAAACAATAACTTAGATGGAAAATGTGACCATTAGAACAGGTGTAACAAATATCCTGATATAATGATGTCTCGCCAAAGTGGACCAAACGATAAACTACTTAGAAACGCATTGGAACAAATTGAAAGGACAGTTGAGTCAACCAGGTGAAATTGAACGTCTTTTTTTTTTTAAACCGTGAAATTAAACATCTATACAGGCGATACCAAGTCGAGCAAGCAGTGGAACTCACAAGTGTCGGATCGTCACCATCATTCCTGATAGTGAAGTCTCCACGAAGCTCCATGTAGATGTGCCCAGTTTCGTATCCATATCCTTGGGATCAACGCATGATCCTTGTAAAAGGCATGATTCTTTAGCAGTGACTTATCCCTATAATAATGATTGAGAAAATTCCCTCCATGGCCTCAAAACAAATGCATTTGCCTTCTGTGGCCCTTTCCGAATTGAACTTTCTTGTGAGGCCCAAAATCAATTTTCAGTTCTCTCCATGGCCCTTCCGTTAGTTTTAGGCCTTAACAGTGTTAACTAGAGGGTAAAAATACCATTTTACCCCTGCTTTGAAATGAACTTTAGTTATGTTCAAAAAATTATGCGAATGTGATTATTAATTTATTGGTGTATTGTGTTTCGAAATTGTATATCTTGGCCTTCTTTTTCGAACTGAGCATTATTTTCATACTTTAATTTCATAATTGGACAAAGAGGTCTCTATCTGCACACAACAGTGATTTGCACAAGATGCACAAACACATCACAATTAGATTAACTTGACGAATGCAAAATTTCACAAGTATATAGATTCACACTGTTTGATGGAAATTTTACTACAGTATTCACGCCTAGAGTTACTAGCACTAAAATACATACTAGTGTGCTATTCTGAAAGAAAAGCAGGAGAAGGCTAGCAAGCAATGTCATGAAGCTTAGAGCACTCAAGCACGTGATGCTGGCCAACACGCATGACTGCACAAGAAACATAGCGGCCAGTGCACGCGTATGTATACTTACAGTTCGCGTCGTTGGTCTTCATTTTTTTTCGAACCGTGTTTCGTCTGTCGCGTGAGTTGAGATGAGACAGGAGAGAGGGCTGAGGTAAAATCGACATTTTGCATTGGCTGGAAGGGATTATTCACGGTAGAACCAACAGAAGGTCATGGAGGGAACTGAAAATTGATTTTAGGCCTCACAAGGAAGTTCAATTCCGGAAGGGCCATAGAAGGCAATTCGATTTGTTTTGAGGCCATAGATGGAATTTTCTCATAATGATTTCCTTTCAACATATGCACGGGGAGCATCTTATCTTGAAGGGGGCGATTAGCGCGCGACCCGAGATAGCACAGCACGCGTACCCTTCCCCCGGCCGCCACGTGCCACCTTGGCTTCTAACCGCTTCGCAACCGCAACGCCGCCACGCTGACTCGGTCGCCAACCACTGCCCCCGTCCCATCGTGCCACCGCCACTGCTTCCTCCGTCGCCGTCCTCGCGACGGCGCCGCGCCGCCCGCATCGCGCCCCCTGAACCGGGTCGCGGCCGCTACCCCCCCTGAACCCTCTTTATAGTCACCGGATACTAAAGCTTCCTTCTCCAGTGCAGCAACCTGAGTCCGGCGACTCGCCACCACGTCGTGCCGCCCGCCCCCAGCCACTTGCCTCCGCTCGCTTCTCCTTACTAGTTAGTATACCCGTGCGACACGCACGCGCGAATATTTTTTGAGGCAACATAGTTTGATGTGATTATGTGATATCATAGTTGAAAGAAAAACATTAAAACAAAATTTATAGTTATATTGTTTGAATAATCACATTCAAATATGATGTGATTCATATTGTTTTGATGATTTTTGGTATTTGTAATTTTAGCTTCCAATCAGCTTGTATACTATAAACAACTCTTTTTACTTCATTCGTATTTGTTCCCTTATCCAGTCGCTAATGGGCCAAGCCACTCGACAGGCAGGCCGGACTGCGCTCCCTCGCTCGCGTCCTACGTGAATCAGACTTATCGTATTTTGAAAGTTCTTCATAGTTTGCCATATCACAAACTCCATAATATCTCACCTTTTATTATGGGCTTTTGATGTCCCAGAGTTGTTTGGGCCATTTTCGGGTGGGCTAGCCACAACGCTATGTTGGGCCTTCCTTCCCGCCTGTGAGGACTGGTTCAAAATGGAAAAATATACATGCAAAAATGGAAAATAGAACATGCACTCTTAATTAACTTCCCGGCAAAGGTAAGCCAAATGCCCTTAAAAAAAAAGAAGAAGAAGCAGCGAAGGTACAATACAACCAACTGACCTATACAATGTTTGATTAATAGAACTTGTAAAATGATTAATTTTAGGTTTTCTATTGGGTGCAGGGAAGCGCACCACATTTTCTAGTGCTAAATGCGAGGTCGACAGTCAAAATTAAGTAAGAATGAAGCTACAACCCTCAATTACTGCTATTCATCTGGACCAGTCATCCAAACAAGTGATTCGAATCAAATGACTAGCTGAAGCAGATGCTCCCTCACAAAAAGAAAAAGCAGATGCTGAGCTGAATGAATTCCGCAGCAAGTCAGTAGCAACTGAAGAAGAAGATACTGTTGTAGTCGCTTGAGGCAAAACAAATGACTACTCATAACCAAGAGATCGATTGCAAAAGTCCTTCGATCACTTGGTCGGAAAATACAGTCATGGCTTGCATGAACAATACATACACTCCCATTCATCACCTACACACTAATGTTTACAAGTGGTTCATGCCAACTATCATCTGCAGCATCGATAATTATCTCTGGCGTCCGGATGACACCAACTTACTAACCAAAACGAAAGCAAAATAGAACAGCATGCAGGCGGCTCGACGCCGGCCGGCCGGCGAGCCTACTTGCCGTGCTTGACGCCGCGCGGCCCCGCGGATCTCTTAATGGACTCTATTCTCTGCCGCCTGATCTGCTCCCTGAACCTGGCGATGAACTCCTCCGCCTTCTTGTCCACCTCGTTCTCGTCCACCTCCGGCGTCGACTCCCTGGTCGAGTACGCGCCGCCACCGCCGCCGCCGTCGTCGTCGTCGTCGCTGCTCTCCGTCTCGTCCGAGGAGACCGTGACTCCGCCCAGGATAGGATCACTCACCGATCTCTCGTACTGGAACCTGGGAATGGACTGGTAAGCTCTGTACCCGTAGGGCTCCTCTGCTTCGTGCACGCCCAGCTCATCGCGGCCGTCGACGGCGTCTTCAGTCGCTTCTTGGCTTTGGCCCTGGAAAGCTTGAGCCTCCCTTGCCCTGAACGTTCGCACCGACTTACCGACTGAAGCAGCCGACGAGGAAGAGGAGCCGGTGTTCAGAGAGCTTCTCGGCTTCGCCGGCGCGGAGTTGGTAGTGGTGGTGGTGCTGTAAGCAGAGACGTCGAAGCTGCTCGCGTTCGACGAGTAGTGCTGGTCGTCTCCTCCCCGACCTCTCATGCTGTGGTCCTGCAGCTCCTCCTTGAAGCTCTTGGCCTTCCGGCGCTCGGCCCCCGGGTGGTACCCGTGGACATGGAACGGCGGCGGAGGCGGAGGCGGCGCCGGCGGCGGGGAGGAGATGGTGGAAGATGATGACGACCTGTGCGGGTTCCTCCGCTTGGTGTAGTACTCCTCGCTGGCCTTGGCCAGCGTCTCCCGGGTCGAGGACGACGCGGGGGAGAGCCGCTTTGGCGGCGACCGCGAGGGGCTCGGCGACGCGGGCCGGGCCGCGTCGAACCTCCCCGACCGCGACCGCCACGGGATCGGCGAAGGGAGCACGGTCTCGTCGCGCGGCCGCGCGGACGCCGGGTCACGCGAGCCTCGCCGATGCTCCGCGCCCGCGGGCTGCGGCTTGAGCATCCGCACGGGCAGCGACAGCGTCTCAGAGGCGCGGCCGCCGTCGGCCACCACGACCACGGGCTCGTCGGGGCGGTGCAGCGCGCTCCACGACCGCACCTTGCCGCCGCCGCCGCCCTCGTCTTCCCTGCCGCCCGGGGTGCCCGGGAGCATGTCCACGTCGTCTTCGTCGTCGAACGGCCCGAGCGAGTCCCGGAACATCCGCGAGACGTACCTCGCGTCCGCCGGCTTGTTGGCCTCCTCCTTCTCGTGGGCGCCGTCGTGGCCGCGGCCATCGTCGGCGGCGCTGTTCTTGCGGCTGAAGAGGCCGTAGGAGACGGCGATGCCGACGACGAGCAGGTGGAGCAGCTCCCACGCCTTGGCGACGAACGCCTGCCCGGCCCCACCGCCGGCGGCCGCCTCGGGCGCCGCCTGCTGCGCGGGGGGGAGGAGCGGCAGCAGCGCGACGCAGAGCGCGAGCACGGCCGCGCGGAACGGGAAGCTCTGCAGCACCGATGCGGCCTGCTTCTGCGCTGCCGCTGCCGCCATGGGTGGTGGTCGTGCGCGAGAAAAAGAAAAGGGGAGGAGGTAGAGGCACGCAACGCGCTCTTTTAAGCTTTTCTCTTTGCCGCCGGCGGCGATCGCTTTAGCACGGGACGGTGGTGGCGGCTGTCGGTATGGGCTGCGGTCTCCTCTGCTCGGCTGTTGCTCTGCTGCTGCTACTGCTACGCTGTGGCGCCAAATAAAGTCGCGGTCTTTGCGGTGCATCGATTCCCCTGGCTCGCTGGCTTTTGGCCCGCGCCGATGCGACGCGCTGCCGTGTGTGGACTCGGGCGCTCGGGCTGGAATCTTTGTTGCGTTGCGTTGGTGGTTTCGGGATGGCGAGAGGTGAGGTGAGCCGTGGCGCGGCAGGATGGAGGAGAATTGCTTAGCGCGGAAGGGAGGAATTTTCGAACGGGGGCGAGGGAGATATATGCTCCAGAGCCTCCGAGGTCGGAGCCGGAGATGATCTGGTGAACAAGGCCGTGCGTGCATGTAAGTAGTCGCGCGCGCGCTTGATGGTTACGTTTATTCTTTGTCGTCTTATGTTGCGAGCATCGGTTCCGGCACTGTTGCGTTTGCTTTAGTTTTGTTCCTGGATGTTACGAGAATGTGCGCTGCTGCTTCTTCCCCTAGCGCCTCCTCCTGTGTCTCTAGCTCTGACGATGTATGCTCGCATCATTTCAAAGGTTCACATCACATGATTAGGGCCGATAAAACAAGAGATATTGGACGAAGTGATTACGTTCTACACTCTTTCTAGCCATCAATTTCCGTTGCCTCCACCACCATTTGTATGATCCAAAACACGACCAGAGCCATTAGTTGAAACCTGAGCATGGAGTGCAGAGCATAGCATTCCACAGCAAGCAGCAACGTGCGTGGCCGAATTGATTAAGAAGATAAGTACGCGCAGCTGAGCAACAGATCATCGCCTCCGGATAAAGATCTCTACCCGCCATATCAGCATACTGGCATAAAGCACTTGCATGACACAATACAAATAAGGCCAGCCAGCCAATTGGTACTCGATCAGTTGCCGGCCACTGGTCATTAGATCTCAGTTAAACTCAGCCAGCCACTGGATCTGGATTCTGAAACAGTGGATATATACAGATGCACGAGAGGACAGCAGGCAGGCTCCACATCAGAGGGATGTGGTGAGACCCAAAGATTCCTCCTCTTTTGGCCTGCGTACGCTAGGCGAAAGAGCTTTTTCGCTTCATGCTGCGTTGCATGTGGCGTTGCGAGGTGGACACAACGGATGACGGATGCAGCTGTTCAGAATTCAGAAAGCTCTCGCCTCTCGCCGCTCCTTGGAATGCAGCACCTTTCTTTCCCCCCGTTGATCTCGTTGAGACGGGCACCAGATTCGATGCTCTCCTTTTGTTAGCTACAGCATGAGCGCGTCTTCTCCCTTTCCGATCGATGGTTTGAACTGAAAATTATGCTCTCATTGCTCAGGTCTCCAGCACACCAACGTTGATCACTTCCCTCGAAGAAAAAAGAAAAGGGAAATTTCGGTTCCTTCACCAGCCCACTTCAACGAACGCGAATGTTACAACAGGTTCGAACTTTCATTTCTACTGCTCTTCTCACCTTGCCATATGTAATTCTAACGGCTATCGCTGAGCATCATACAAACAGATCATCTGAACCCAAAGCTCAAGCTTCTAGTAGTGTTATTTAACTTGGAACTTTTAGTCTCTTATCGCATCGGAATCAGATGTGCCACGGCGCAGCTTAGTCAGCGAATCCTCACCTAAAGCATGCAGCTGAACGACCAAAAAAAATACAAGAAAGCTAAAGGAGACGGGCGCCATTAGAGCCGACACGAGCTTATCCTAAGTGCATAAACAAGCAGCAGGTTCATTAATTAATCTCTATATTTTGTCATATAAGCACGGTCATAAGGGAGAATCAGTCTGCGTCACGAACACACACACTCGAATGTAGAGCACTTATCTTGTCACTCAAAGAAGAAGTGGTAACACAACTACTTCAGTGCGATTCCGGGAGTAACTAGAGTAGAGCAGAGGTTTTGCCTCGTAATTACGCAGGGCTCGTAGCCACAGGATTACTGACCAAACGGCGACGATCGCGTCAAATCAACGCGAACGATCTGACCACTAGCCAATGCTGATGCGAAGATCAGATTCACACCCATACGTACCGATGGCCACGGAGACGCAAGGTTATTCTCTGGCGTTTCTTTTCTCTCCTCGGATGCACTACTAATCTTTCGCGACGGTTCAAAAATGAACTTAGCGGCGGTTGAAATCTTCCCCGCCGCTACAGAGTTTGGGTGCACTTAGAAAAGAACCACCACTTGAAAACTTTTGTAGCTTTGTTACTACTTTATGTCCAAACTTATATGACAAAATATAAAGATGTAATTATTCCTTAGTTCAAAACTATGAGTAGACTGAAATTTAGTTCTACTTGTCTCGTGATTGAAGCTTTATTTATTTATTTATTTGTAAAACATAATAAACTTCCCTACGAGCGCCAACAAGATTGAGGTGGCTTGGCTGATATTGAGATTCACGAAGTCATCACAAACGCATCGATGTCAATGAAAACGTCGCTTACCACTGAAAGAATAATTAGTCGTAAATGCAAAACCTGAGTGTATTGGTTCCACTACCATGAACATAACCAGTTGAGCTACAGTTTGCAAGCTTCATCTAATTTGCAACTAGATGCTAGATTCACTATATTCAAACTATGCAATTTTGGTAGAATAATTTATAAACATGATTATTGTTCACCTAGGGGATTATTTGACTGTGGTTTGCTTTCTACGTATTGCTATTGCAGGGGAAATTTAAACAAAAATGCAAGGACGTGCGGACGGAACAGATCAGCACGATTGCTGGCCACGAATTTGGACTTGGGCATGGTGGGGGCCTGAATCCTTGATACATATCCATTAGGTGACCAAAATTTGAACAATGCTAGATACATATTAGATCCCTTTTGTTTATCACTTTTCTTATTTCATTTGTTACAATTGTACTAATTAGCTCTTTTATGTTTGTAATTTCCATCTCAAGTGACATTTCATAATTACAACCATTCCTAATACTAGCACGTGAATAAAAATGATGTTTGTTGATCGATATGGATACGCTTTGCGCTGTTCACTTCTGTTTATAGCATACTAGTCTTTCAACCCGTGCACCTCTTTAAATTCTAGCCCGTGCGGGCTAGAAATTAAAGAGACACATAAATAGATATAGTTTTATTTAAAAAATATTTTTGCAAGCATAATGATCGAATACTAATTTTTAGTATTAAGTTAGTATTTTAATTTATAAAATTTTATATCACATCTCATTTATATTATTGATAATAAGTATGTGTTAGACTCTATTTCATATTAGATGCAATCTCAACGTCATATGACTTTACAAATGATTTTAGTCTATTAACAATATCCTTAGGTAGATCCATGTTGTAGTACATTTTTATACCCAATATATTAGTCTTTTCTGCTTGGTCTTATTTTGCTCCACATGAAGTTGAGTATGGCTTAATGTAGCTTTAAAGCCACCACACTTTGTATGTTATGCCATTATTCATGACCTCCCATTAAGCTTGGTGTGATCGAAAACATTAAATTTAGATTCTCATACACTTACTTCATTGCAATGGCTCCAACTAATGAGCATTACCATTTTAATTTACATTTTACTATATCGTAGAATACATATTACTAATTTCACTAAGCTTTTGTGAAAAATGACTATGAGAGGGGAGACAAACATCAAACAATCATTATTGGCTTTTTTTAAAAGTCTATTTGAACAACAATTTAAAGGGAATTATATTGACTTCCATTTGATTTTATTTTTAATTTCATATATTTTCAATTGTGTTTGGAATATTTAAATAGACTCCTTTATTAATCAGCATTTTGCAAAGTGAGTAATTTTGATACAGGAATTAGGTGTATTTTTGGCTATTTTTATTGTTCCAAATTTTGCTATGTTTGGACTCGTAATTAATGGCATGGAGGTAAATTCAAAATATGAATCGACCGTATTTTTGTCTATTTTTATTATTAATAATTTAGTTATTTTTTGGACTAATAATGTCATGGTGGTAATTTAAAAATAGGTGTGAGGTTTTTTTTTGGCTATTTTTATTATTTCAAATTTAACTATTTTTGGCCTCATAATGGCATGGTGGGTAATTTAGAAATAGGTATGAGGAGTATTTTTACTATTTTATTATTATTCCGAATTTGTTATTTTTTGGGATTCATAATGACATGATGGGTAATTTAGAGCATGTTAGATCTAATGGCCCTCGTATTTTAATTTGTACGGCCGTGTTTTGCTTTTTGTGAGAATTTATAGGACTTTTTCCCAATTAATACGAATGCCTCAAAAGGAGCCTCCAATTAGTAAATATAAGATGAGAATGTGGGTCTCATTGCAGGTTAATCCCAAGGAATCAGGAACTGGTAGCACCTGTCAAAGCCCAAGTCCTCAAATAAAATTAAGCTTAATAAAACTTTGAACAAACTAGCAATAACATGCAATGTGAATAAAGTAGCAATATTACGAAATCATCTGTGATATACGTGCTAATGCTGTGCTGCCCATCACACGTACAGAAGAACGAGAGGGACAGCTTTTTATAGTTCACATCGCGTCGTTGATCACACCGGTCGTATGATCCTGTTGTAAAACACAGTTGTATGTTGAGCATTTCTTACAATATCCTAGAACTTAATTAATGTCATGACAATTAAATGACCCTGTTGTAAAACACAGTTGTATGTTGAGCATTTTCTTACAATATCCTAGAACAGATAAGCTAGCAGATTGGATATGATTTGGATACTAATGTCATGAAATCCTAGAACTTAACGGCAGGCCATTATGACATGGCTCATTTAATTTTGACCAATACTGAGTACCTCAACCAACACCCCACTACTATCATTTTACATTTTAATTTAGACCTCTTAACTCCTATCCAAAGCATGGTTGATCTGTCCATAGTGGCGGCCTTTTTGCTAGGATCGATGGCTAGCACGAAAGCACAATGAACGCTACAAAGGTGATTAGGTGACCTAAAGCTGATCTTATTTGTGTGTGCGATACATCCTGCTCAAGCAATGAAGCCTGGGAAATATTTTAACGCAAAATAGGATGCCCAACACGGCCCGTTGAATTTCGTGCCTGGGCCGTCACGGCCCGACCCTCATGTCGTGCCTGGGCCTAGGCGGGGCATCTCGATGGCCAGCACGGCCCGCCTAAGTTTTATTAAATATGTTACTAATTTGTAGGTAAACACAATAGTGGCCATAGCCTAGTGGTACATGTCATGGCCAGCTAGCGCAGCGTGTGTGAACCGAGAATTCTTACAAATTGCCAACCTTATAAACCCAGCAATGTTAACCCATGTCCTCCGCCGGCCACCCCCCTCCTTCTGCCACTAAACCTCACCCAATAGATCCTTTGTTCCATTAACGCACTACCTCACACATTTCATAGATTCTCAGTGGCTGGCGGTTTGCATAGGTACAGGGATTAGTATCAACAACACAAGTGACAAGGGGTAGTTATCAACTTATCATAGACTGAATCCAACGCATATGGCAATGATTTGGCACTTGAAATGGAGAGACAGATGGCTGCTGCAATGTTATATTGGCTTGTTGTAGTTGTGATGGTTCAGTGTGCTACTACACGCTCTGATGGCCGTAGTTACGAACGCGGATATTACAACAGGTTCGAACTTCATTTCTAGTGCACTTCTCACCATGTCGTATGTAATTCTACGGCTATCGCTGAGCATCATACAAACAGATCATCTGAAACCAAGTCGTGTAGCTCAACCTTCCAGTAGTGTTATTTAACTTGGAACTTTTAGTCTCTTATCGCATCGGAATCAGATGTGCCACGGCGTACCTTAGTCAGCAAATCCTCGCCTAAAGCTTAAGCATGCAGCTGAACGACCAAAAAATACAAGAAAGCTAAAGGAGACGGGTGCCATTAGAGCCGACACGAGCTTATCCTAACTGCGTAAACAAGCAGCGGGTTCATTAGTTAATCTCTTATGCACGGTCATTAGAGAATCAGTCTGCGTCACGAACACGCACTCTCGAATGTTAGAGTACTTATCTTGTCACGCAAAAGAAGAAGTGGTACACTACCACCGGGAGTGACTAGAGTAGAGCAGAGGTTTTGCCTCGTGATGACGCAGGGCTCGTAGCCACAGGATTACTGACCAAACCGCGACGATCGCGTCAAATCAACGCGAACGATCTGACCACTAGCCAATGGTGATGCAAAGATCTACCGGTGGCCACGGAGACGCAAGGTTATTCTCTCCCCGGACGCATTACTAATTAATCTTTCGCGACGGTTCAAAAATGAACTTAGCGGCGGTTGAAATGTTCCCCGCCGCTACAAAGCTTGGGTGCACTTAGAAAAGAACCACCTCTTGTAAACTTTTGTAGCTCTGTTATTACTTTATGTCCAAAAACTTATATGACGAAATATAGAGATTTAATCATTCCTTAGTTCAAAACTATGCGTAGACTGAAATTTAGTTATAGTTGTCTAGTCAGTGAAGCTTGAGATTGAGACAGTATGGTTGATCTTGAGATTCACGAAGTCACCATAAACCGATCGATATTAACAGGGACGTCGCTTACCATTGAAAGACTAATTAACCATAAATGCAATACCTGAGTGAATTGGTTCCACTATCAGGATAATCAACTGAGCTATAGTTTGCAAGCTTCATCTAATTTGCAACTAGATGCTACATATTCAAACGGTGTAATTTTGATAGAATAATTTATAAACATGATTTTTTTTTTTGCAAAAAGGGAATTTCATTAATATTGAAGCATCTTACATCCTCATTACAAAAACATCCCAATCGACGCCAACTCTATTGATAGGAGACAAGAAACCTTGAATGAGCCACAAATTCCACCATCTAGGATCATCATCCCAGAAGGATATGCCACGGACGAAGACTCCGATCCGAACGAACACGGCCATCTCACCATCCACCACCGCCATCCTCATCTCCGACGGCGAAAACTGAAACCCAACCCTTTCGCAAAAGAGAGGTAGACTGATATTTTACATGCAAGTACGAAGAACTAGCCGCCGTCAAGCCCGTAGCCGAGCCCATCGTCGCCTCCTTCATCATATTCGCATTGGAAAAACACAAATCCGGCCAACATCTAGAAGAATGTCACTGGAAACCAAGCTCTCACTAGCCCACAGCTATGGCCACGAAAAACCACGACGTGACAAAGGAGGGGCCAGATTACTTTATTTTTCATCGATGACGGCGCTTTCGACGTGTCACCATCGCTGAGACGGATCCTCCTCTAGTGTTCCATACCGCGAACTTGGCGATACCGCGACGCCGCCGCCGCCCTCGACCGGACCACTGTTGGCGCTTTCTAGGTACTCATTTTATATGACAAATATGGTGTTTTTAATACCTTATTATGTCATTATTGCTAACAATTAACCTCCATTATTATATACATGCGTAGTTTCTGTGTATTTAGAAGGATTTGCAGGAAAC
This sequence comes from Eragrostis nindensis, assembly GCA_012490785.1. Classification (NCBI taxonomy): domain Eukaryota; kingdom Viridiplantae; phylum Streptophyta; class Magnoliopsida; order Poales; family Poaceae; genus Eragrostis; species Eragrostis nindensis. The sequence goes on along the minus strand of JAAXCT010003026.1, from coordinate 34,570 downwards.
AGGCGAAAATAGAGAGACTACGGGTAAATAGCTGCCGGAGGCCCGAAGAACGAGGATTTTGGAGTCTGTGCCGGCCGGCACAACCCTTGTGCCGACCGGCACCACCAGGGGCAAGCCCAAACATGAAGCCCACTCGGAGAATATGAAGCCCAGAAGAAATATCAGAGTCGGAGTCGGTGAAATCCAGCCCACAATCGGAAGGAACTATAAAGAGAATATCTTGGTCGCGAAAAGAAGGGAGACGACAGACGGATAGAAGTTTTGACCTAGGTTGAAGGTTGTGACGGCGAGGACGGCGATCACCGATCATCACCACCAAAAAGGAAGATTGTGCCGACTGGCACACCTCTGTGCCGATCAGCACCTGTGTGTCCACGCCAAAATCTCGCGTCCCATTGTAGCCATGTTCATGTGTTGCAATATGATGCGTGAGTAGATCTCATATTCTCTCCGTGGCGAGGGAAACCTGGTTATGTAACTCTCACACTTACGATACTCTCTTGATGCGTTCAGTCTGTGTGATGCGTTTATTCCGTATCTAATTAATACATGAATTCATTAGTGTAGCTGCTGCAGCGGTTAAGCTATCGATGATCACATAGTGCAAGAAACCAGTGGGGAGCTATTAATCCTTGTTGTGACAGGGCGAGAGACGAACGAAACCACCATGTCTTGTAGAATACTAAACCTATCATTTGAACCATAATCCGAGTTGCATGCCAGAGTCCCAAACCATGGGAGAGAATCCCTTTTATAACCTTGTCACAACCGCAGGTCTTTTCACCTCTAGTTGTTAATCATCCTTTTCACACACACTTTTGCTATATCAATTTAGTAGTTTAAATAATAGTTTAAGCCAGTTCTTTTACTATTTATTTATTCTACTAACCTCTAATCCTCTCTTTTCTAGTTTGTTTTGTGTTTTCTTTCTGTGTTTTCAGGATGGGTACTCCTGAACCAACTACGGTGATGGAGCATTCACTACCGTCCCCAGGATTGCTGATCCACAAATTTCTGATGAGAAAGTCACTGCTTCGTCATACGTTCTCAACCCGACCATCATCAGCATGGTCGAGAGCAGCAAATTCTCTGGGACGAAGGACGAGAACCCGTACGCACATCTGCAAGATCTAGAGTTCTCTGTCAGACCTTTAAGCATGAGGGAGTGCCTCAGAATTTGTACAGATGGTTGCTATTTTCATTTTCTCTAGATGAAAGAGCCAAGGATTGGTATAAATCTGCAGCTCGTGAAGCTAAAGGAAACTGGGATAAGCTGGTAGGAAATTTCTGTTTGCATTTCTTCCCGCTTCCTAAGGTGCAGAGATTGAGAAGAGAAGTGGTTAACTTTGAGCAAATGAAAGAAGAAACCCTCACGCGAGCATGGTTACGCTTCCAATCTTTATTGAAGCAAGGGTCCGATTTGGGCATGGATGATAATTTGACTGTTCAGACATTCTACATGTCTCTCGAAGGAACCTCCAGCATGCATTTGGATAGTTCGGCTGGAGGGAGTTTCCTCGACTTGACGGCTGCTGCAGGTATTGATCTTTTGATTAAGATATCAAAGACTGAAGCTATGCATAGACATTGGGAAGAATTCCAAGAGGATCCAATTCCCTTTGAAAAATCGACGCTAGCTAACGGTACTTTGGGATTCAAAACTGAAGCGGAGAGCTGACAGTGTCTGAAGTCGAATCAACAGTAAGGACAGAAGAATCAGTGCGACATGATCTGGAAAGACCAAAATTTGAGGAGGTGCCGGCCGGCACTGCTGCCGTGCCGATCGGCACAATTGCTCCGACCGTGCCGACCGGCACAAACCTTGTGCCGACCGGCATGATGCTTTCTGTCAAAGGGATTTCCAAAACCAAAGCTGCGATATTAGAAGAGCATGAAAATAGATTCGTGGATAAATTTTCAAGACCAGTAGGAGATCCAACCTTGAGCAATGCTAAACCGTTGGACGAGTTTGAACCGTTGGATTGGATTCCTATAGATTTCAGCTCAAATCTGCTAAATATGAGGAGAACATATGACCCAAGGTATGCCTCTACTACAGGAGTTCAGTATAACTTCCCTAAATACACTAGAACTTCAGAAATCCTAGACGATGTTATCATTGGTGAAGTATTGGGGAAATTGTATAAGGATGATATGAAAATTGACCAGATGGAGGTTCAACAAGCAAAGAAGCTGTTTGATAGTTGTTTTGTCCCGTCGCCGTATGAAGGATTATGCGGAGTATATGCAATTGGCCTTACAGAAGGAATAGAAGTTGATCCTTACATATCGTGCAAAATCGGGCATAGAGACTGTTGGCGGTTCTTATGCGTTAAAATTAAATTCATTAATTCCGCAAGCGCACGGATCACCATTGTAGCATTTCACCTTGGAGTATTCCAGGGTTATCGTATTTATATTTCCGCAGGGAAGTAGAGCAAAAGAAAGCTGAATAATAGCTATGCATTGGATAATTTGGAGAAATAAATAATGTATCAACTATACTTGAGACGGGGGTAAGATAGGCATGATATATATGGGTGGCACACACATCCTCAAATCCAAGGCAATAAAATAAAAACGTAGTATACATTTGGGAGAGCAACGAGATAGAGTTAGGCTACCTGTATGTTTATCTAGTATTTACTTTCTAGCAGTCAAATCTACAAGGTTATTTATTCTAGTTAAGCTCATACACATACAAGTCATGTCATTTCGGGGCACGGAAGTGCCAGGGCAACCGATACTGCTAGTTCACCTGGGGATCCATCCGCTATAATTAAGACCTGCTGAGTCCAACCCGGACGTGGTGGATTACAGAGACCGGTGTAGCTGTCACATACACTCGCGGCTACCATCCTCCGTGGGGTTGGGTGCCAAACGTGCATAGGCCAGGATCTAAGCGCCACGCTTACAACCCGCCTAGGGAGCTACTCTTGATCAACGGAGCAGTCCTATCTAAGAATGAACAAGCACAGATTTCACACGACGTCATCTCCGACGACGGCACTCTCTCGTACTCGCTATTCCAACAATCACGAATCCACAACAAGACTTCTACGAGCACTTACTTAACGAATAAATAAACTAAATAGAAAAGAACTACTAAAATAAATAAATAAAGATAAAACTAAATATAATTATATTAAATAAAATAATATCTCAAGAGTAAGATACAAAGAACTATACCGAACTCCGAGAAGACTCCGGAAGCCCCGAGAGAGCTCTCACTCTACTCTACTCTACTCTACTCTAACTCCAAAGCTACTACTCAACTAAAACTAAACTAATGAACACTTGGATGAAGTGTGATGGTACGCTTTGTTTCTGCAGCCGAGGGTTCCATTTTATAGCTTGCCAAGGCGGTGGAAGCAAGCCTGCCGACTTTGGAGAGGCGGCGCCGCCAAAGTTCGGCCGGCCGGCCTAGGGGTGGGGCGGCCGGCCGTCCCTGTGGCGTTGGCCACGCCTTCTACCTCAACGCTCCAGATGCACTCCTGTGAAGGCGGTCTGAAGGTCGGTTTGTTCGTGGGGTCGGCAGGATTGAAGTAGGGGCCAAGTTAAGGCCCAATGGCCCACCTCTGTAAGTCGGCGCAAATCCGCTGGGTTGGGCCTTGAATTATACGTTGTGGACCAGTTTCCAGCCCACTGGAGGAAGCCTGGGGCCTGCGGCCACCAGGTGGGGCCGGCCGGCCTAGGGTGGGGCCGGCCGGCCAGGGAATTTCCCTGGCTGGGCCCACTTTTCTCCATTATTCACTCCTGCATCCAAATATTCACCAAAACCTGTGGAGTAGTATTATTCCTAACTACTATGCACAAAATCTTGGTGTTATTTATTTACCGGTAGGGTGGCGGTGAAAACATGGTTTAACGACCGCCAACAACCTCCCCAAGCTTAAACTTTGCTCGTCCCGAGCAAACTCAACTCAGGGTACCGGCGGATCAGGAGTTACAAAGAAGCGCCCCATGAGAAATAAAGATGCAACAACATACTCCCTAAACAGTGGTAAGTTTACGAGAGCACAAAATATTCATGAGTGTTGCAAAAATCGTGGGGCTTATATGTCACACCTTGTCATGCAGCATTGAAGACTAGAACGGCATTTTCGGACAAGTACACAATTCTAGTAGGTATGCATCCAGAGTTTTTATGTGCTGCAAGGTAAGGTGCAAAAATTCTCCTTCGTTTTGGTAGGCACTTCTCTTACCTACCAATGTGAGTTCTATTCCTACAAGCTTCACTCATCCTACCTTCTACCAAATGAGGCTTTGTATGTGGAGCTTGGTAAGGAGTGCACAAATGTCATGCATATATTGTAAAGCTAAAGAATGAGTCTCAATCAACATAGCAACTCCATTTATTTTGGTCATAGGAAATGATGTGATGGAGGGGGAGAAAATGAACTCCCGCTTATGGAAGGGGTTTTGAAAAACATTGGTCCTTTATTTTGCTCAAGATGTTTATGATAAGAACCATATAGCCATTGACTTTTGTCATGCAACCATGGAGTTTTTTTTTTTTTGACTACTCCATGGTGCGAGGGGCCATAAATTTTGAATGGTCCAATGAAACATTTTGAAATATTCTTGAGCATTTTGGATGGACCAAAAGTTTTGCAAACTCTGAAAAATGTTTGGTTGATTTATCCAAACATTCCCCTTTTTATTTGTTGGTGAGAGAAATTTTCGAAAAAACACGCGAAGGAATTATGACCAAATTAGGAGTGCTTAGTTTCAAGAGTACATCAAACTTTAACAAAACTCAATGCATAAACAAATGGCTATGAGTGGGGCTGTTTCGAATATTATGATATGGCTCTGGTAGGTAAATAAATCCTCACACTAAGAGAAGTGTGCCAAAACAGAAGGGTTTTAGGTACTTGCAGCAATTCAAGAAAAACATCTCTGGATGAAACCATACTAGGAAATTGCAACAAGTCCTAATCATGCCATATCACAATCCACAATGCTCAGACTTGGTGTAACAAATGCAACCCACGGAAATAAGCAAGACTCATGATGTGATCATGCTTAAGTAAAAATAACACATATGTCAGGAGTAGAGGTTGCATCCATGCGACACATGGGAAGCTAATTTGTAACTCGATCATCATTTCCCTTAAGTGTAGCATAACACCAAGATTCTAGCATTTATTCGAAACAGGGAGTTCATTTATTTATTAAGAAAGTTAGGAATACTTACCTGGGGGTCCTCCCCAAGCTTGAGTCTTTGTAAGACTTAAGCTTGTATTGAACTCCTTCTTACCTGAGGGGTGCCCTCCCCAAGCTTGAGTCTTTGTAAGATTTAAGCTTGATTCAGGCTCTTCCTCCTCCTTCTTGATCTGCAAAAAAGAGTGAGGATGATACAAGTGGCTAGCCCCTAATGGGCATCACCGGGAATCCATTATTTTTTGTTGTCTTTTAAACTTTTCAAATTTTTTATTTTGTTTTTATGATTTATGAAAGAAAAAAACAAGTGCTAGGCCTAGCTAGGATAAGATTGGGATGGCCTCCCCAAACGGAGGGCTCTCATTTTTACGTCTTTGAGCTAGACGTTCTCCATGTCTTTTTCAACTTGTTTGGACCTCCGCTCGCTGGAGAATCTTGCAGGTAGAGGTTCCTTCTTTCTTCCGCCCCGCCACACCTGGTTGTCTTCTTGTGTTTGTGGCGGCGACCTTTTCTTCAATAGGCGCCTTTGTTGTACTCTCTCATCGGTCGATGCCGTAGCTGCCTTTTTCTTTCTTGAGCGCCTCGCTCTCCTCTTCTTGGGCGATTGTGACTCGCCTACTCCTTCTTGCGGAGGAGTAAGAGGGTTTGAGGTGTAATTGGCGGCTGAGCATCCTCCTTGGAGTCCTCCAATTTTTGCTAGCCTTCTTGCATTCTCTCTTTCCAGAAGTCTCTCATGTATGCAATGAGCTTGTCTGGCTGTGGCATGGGTGGAGTAATCTCAATCTTCTCCACTCTCCTTGGGTCCTTTCCATATATGACCCGTACTTGCTTGCATTGCTCAACCTTAGGCTTGAAGTTGAACGTTTCTTCCCTTCCGTTGAAGTCCAAGTGGATCTCTCCTGCCCCCACGTCGATGTTGGCGTTGGTGGTGCTCAAGAACGGCCTCCCAAGGATGAGAGGAGCCTTGTCATCTACTTCCATATCCACCAGCACAACAAAGTCAACGGGGACGAAGAGATTTCTGATCTGCACGGGAACTTCTTCGACAATCCCCAAGGGCAGGCGCAGTGACCCGTCTGCAAGCTGGAGCTTCATGATCGTTGGGGATAATGGATGGTTTAACCCATCGTACATCGCCTTCGGCATGATGCTCACGCTCGCCCCTAAGTCCCATAGTGCCTGAGCGAAACAACGTCGTTGACCAAACACGGAATGGTTGGCCATCCGGGATCTTTTCTGATCACATCCTTGGGGTGCGGCATCCAATTCGCTCTCTTCACACCTGATGGTTATTGCATTCACACTCTCCTTGGATTAACTTCCGGTTGCCCAGGAAGTTTACCCCGCACGAGGAGACTGCACAGCTGAAGCTATTTGCGCAATTTGCGTTTCTAGCATCTTGTTATGGCTTAGCTGATTCTGCAGAGCAGTGCTGAACGACTCTAGCTTGGCATCTATGCTCTCTAAAGCCTTGTCCGTAGTAAGAAATTTCTTACTAATGCTGTCATTGATTTTGACCTGGCCGAGAACTAGATCCTTGATAGAGAGCTCATAACGGGAAAGATTAACATTGTTACCTCCCTGATTCTTGTTGAAGGAGAGGTCGGGCCTGGAATTCCAGCCGTAGTTGTTCTGGGAGCGGAACCCATTGCCATTGTTGAGGAAATTGCATTCCTCTCTCGTATTAGGGCAATTGATGCCCATATGCCCAACGCTGCCGCATTCCTCACATGTCATGCGGGAATCCGCAACTTGCAGGTCCTGTGGAGACTCCACCTTGCGGAGTAGCTGATCGAGCTTGATGGCGAGCATGTCCATCGTCTCCACTTGGTGCACTCCACGGGTTTTGGTGCTCGCCGCTTGGCGTTCACCATGAGTCTGGTTGGCCGCCACCTTCTCAATCAACTTCTTAGCGTTCTTCACGCTAAGGGAGAAGAAGGAGCCGCCTGCTGCGGTGTCGAGGTGCTCTCGAGCGGACGGCCTCAAACCGTGGTAGAAACTCTGTATGAGGAGCCATTCCTCCATGCCATGGTGTGGGCATGAGAGAACGTACTCCTGCATCCTGTCCCAGGATTCCGCGGTCGACTCATCTGCGAGCTGTTGGAAGCCCGATATCTTGTTCCGCAGGGCAGTCGTCTTGCCCGGCGGGAAGAACTTGGCGAGGAAGGCATTGGAGCATGCCGTCCACGTGTCGAGGGACTCTTGGTTCGCGTAGAACCACTGGAGAGCCTTCCCCAACAGAGAGAATGGGAAAAGCTGTAGTCGGATGGCGTCCTGAGGTGCATCCTTTATGACGAAAGTGTTGCACGTCATCAGGAACCTTTGGAGGTGAGCATTTGCATCCTCCGACGGCTTTCCACAGAAAGGACTGGCCAAGATCATGTTGATCAAGGCTGGCTTGAACTCGTAGTCCTTGTTGGTGACGCGCGGGTTGGGGCCCACGCGGATGTTCTCCGTAGTTGGCGCGGAGAAGTCATTGATCGTCTTCTCAACAACGGGGTCGGCCATGGTACTGTTCGTTGAGGAGGCCCTGACAACCGGTGAGGAGACGATTGAAGGAGAGCCAGGTTCTTGCGGATCTGTTTGGTGAGTTTTGCTCGAACTTTCCTCAAGAACTGCTCTGGATCTGAGTGGAAGTTTTCTGGTAGGTCGAACCAGTCATGCACAGTCCTGTTTCAAATTTTTACAAGAAGAAAAACCAGGACAAGGGTAAGCCCGCAAAAGTAAGTGATAATTATTCTTCTCACAAACTTCAATGCATTTATTCAGTTCCTAGCTGCTACTTCCCCGGCAACGGCGCCAGAAATGCTTGTTGGCGGTTCTTATGCGTTAAAATTAAATTCATTAATTCCGCAAGCGCACGGATCACCATTATAGCATTTCACCTTGGAGTATTCCAGGGTTATCGTATTTATATTTCCGCAGGGAAGTAGAGCAAAAGAAAGCTGAATAATAGCTATGCATTGGATAATTTGGAGAAAGAAATAATGTATCAACTATACTTGAGACGGGGGTAAGATAGGCATGATATATATGGGTGGCACACACATCCTCAAATCCAAGATAATAAATAAAAACGTAGTATACATTTGGGAGAGCAACGAGATAGAGTTAAGGCTACCTGTATGTTTATCTAGTATTTACTTTTCTAGCAGTCAAATCTACAAAGGTTATTATTCTAGTTAAGCTCATACACATACAAGTCATGTCATTTCGGGGCACGATGCCAGGGCAACCGATACTGCTAGTTCACCCTGGGGATCCATCCGCTATATTAAGATAAGACCCTGCTGAGTCCAACCCGGACGTGGTGGATTACAGAGACCGGTGTAGCTGTCACATACACTCGCGGCTACCATCCTCCGTGGGGTTGGGTGCCAAACGTGCATAGGCCAGGATCTAAGCGCCACGCTTACAACCCGCCTAGAGGAGCTACTCTTGATCAACGGAGCAGTCCTATCTAAGAATGAACAAGTACAGATTTCACACGACGTCATCTCCGACGACGGCACTCTCTCGTACTCGCTATTCCACAATCACGAATCCCACAACAAGACTTCTACGAGCACTTACTTAACGAATAAATAAACTAAATAGAAAGAACTACTAAAATAAATAAATAAGATAAAACTAAATATAATTATATTAAATAAATAATATCTCAAGAGTAAGATACAAAGAACTATACCGAACTCCGAGAAGACTCCGGAAGCCCGAGAGAGCTCTCACTCTACTCTACTCTACTCTAACTCCCAAAGCTACTACTCAACTAAACTAATGAACACTTGGATGAAGTGTGATGGTGCGCTTTTTTTTCTGCAGCCGAGGGGTCCATTTTATAGCTTGCCAAGGCGGTGGAAGCAAGCCTGCCGACTTTGGAGAGGCGGCGCCGCCAAAGTCGGCCGGCCGACCTAGGGGGGTGGCCGGCCGGCCGTCCCCCTGTGGCGGTTGGCCACCGCCTTCTGCCTCAACACTCCAGATGCCTCCTGAAGGCGGTCTGAAGGTCGGTTTGTTCGTGGGGTCGGCAGGATTGAAGTAGGGGCAAGTTAAGGCCCAAATGGCCCACCTCTGGTAAGTCGGCGCAAATCCGCTGGGTTGGGCCTTGAATTATACGTTGTGGACCAGTTTCCAGCCCACGGGAGGAAGCCTGGGGCCTGCGGCCACCAGGTGGGGCCGGCCGGCCTAGGGTGGGGCCGGCCGGCCAGGGAATTTCCCTGGCTGGGCCCACTTTTCTCCATTATTCACTCCTGCATCCAAATATTCACCAAAACCTGTGGAGTAGTATTATTCCTAACTACTATGCACAAAATCTTGGTGTTATGTATTTATTTACCGGTAGGGTGGCGGTGAAAACATGGTTTAACGACCGCCAACAGAGACTTTCCTAAAGCACTATGTGATTTTGGTTCCCGCGTCAGTTTGATGACGTATGAAGCATTCATGGATATGCCTTATGACATAAAAGTAAGATGGCTAGGAACCGAGCTTGAGCTAATCATGACGGATGGAAGGAGAACTAAACCACTGGGAGTTATCAAGGATATTAACATTGAAGTAAAAAAGAATGCTATACCAGTGGATTTTTGTTCTTGATAAAGGTGAAGTTGGAGTCGAAGATATTATCTTGGGAAGACCCTTCTTGAAGCTTGTACAAGCTGTTATTGACGCTGGAAAAGGTCATCTTAAATTGACTCTTGGGGGAGAGGAAGTCCTCTTTGAATTCAAAGACCCACCCGTCATTCAAGAAAGTGAAGACCCACCCTCTTTTCAAGAATTCTTCTCAGAAAAAGATGAAGAAATCAGTACAGGATACTCAGATCCGTTGAATAAACTGTTCGAAGATTCAGACAGAGAAGAGGTGAAAATTCAAGACGGTGCCGACCGGCACACGCTGTGTGCCGATCAGCACAGTGACCGTGCCGACCGGCACAGAAGCGAAAATCCTCAATTTGAGCCTTTGGGTAATCTGGATCCTGGTGCAGCACCAGAAGTAGAACGGAAGCCACTTCCTGATGGTCTAAGGTACGAATACTTAGGCAAAGATAAAACTTATCCCGTCATCGTCAATAGGTGATTTGAATAAAGAAGAAACAGAAAGATTGCTTGCTATTCTGAGGAAATACAAGAAAGCCATCGGATATAGTATTGATGATATCAAAGGAATAAGCTCGGCTTTTTACACACATAAGATCAATCTGGAGGAATCAGCCAAGCCAGTTGTTGAAGGCATGCGACGATTGAAGGAAGGCATGAAGGAAGTTGTGAAGAAAGAAGTGCTGAGACTTCTCAATGCAGGAATGATTTATCCTGTTGCTGATAGTGAATGGGTGAGTCCAGTGCATTGTGTACCAAAGAAAGGACTGACAGTTGTGCCTAATGAGAATAATGAATTGATCCCTCAACGAACAGTTACAGGATGGCGAATGTGCATTGATTACAGGAAACTGAATACAGCCACAAAGAAAGACCATTATCCATTACCATTCATTGATGAGATGCTTGAAAGGTTAGCAAAGAACTCTTACTTTTGCTATCTCGACGGTTATAGTGGCTTCTTTCAAATTCCTGTTCGACCTGAAGATCAGCATAAGACCACTTTCACTTGTCCTTATGGAATTATGCTTATCGACGAATGCTATTCGGTCTTTGCAACGCACCGGCTACATTTCAGAGATGCATGAATGCTATATTTGCTGAATTCATTGAAGACATAATGGAGGTATTTATGGATGATTTCTCTGTTCATGGTACTGATTTTGATTATTGCTTGGCAAATTTAGAGAAAGTACTAAAGAGGTGCGTAGAAGTTGATTTAGTTCTTAATTGGGAGAAATGTCACTTCATGGTAACCGAAGGGATTGTCTTGAGGCATGTTATTTCTAACCGAGGCATTGAAGTAGACAAAGCTAAAATATCCACAGTTGAAAGGTTGCCACCACCCACTGATCTTAAGACTCTGCGAAGTTTTCTTGGACATGCAAATTTTTATCGCAGATTTGTCAAGGATTATTCAAAGATTGCTAAGCCATTGACGGAATTGCTGCAAAAGGATGTTGAATTTGAGATGAATGATGAAAGACTTACCGTTTTCTGGAAGTTGAATGAAGCTTTATGCTCAGCGCCTATTATCCAACCTCCGGATTGGAATTTACCTTTTGAGATTATGTGCGATGCAAGTGATTATGCAGTTGGAGCGGTTCTTGGACAGCGGCAAGAAGGTAAAGTGCATTCTATCTACTATGCTAGTAAAACTCTTAATGAAGCTCAGATTAATTATACAACAATAGAGAAAGAGATGCTAGCGGTCATATTTGCATTTGAGAAATTTAGATCCTACATCCTCAATTCTAAGGTCATTGTTTATACGGATCATGCAGCTATTAGATATCTAGTCTCTAAAAAGGAGTCGAAGCCTAGATTGCTTCGTTGGGTTTTGATGTTGCAAGAATTTGACTTGGAGATTAGAGACAAAAAAGGGATTGAGAATTCGGTAGCAGATCATCTATCTCATTTGATGATTGAGGACAAGGAAGGATGCATTGGTGATGCGATGGCACAAGAACAGCTATTTCAAGTTAAGGGTTATCGAGAATCTTGGATGCAAGATATCATAAATGGATTCACAAGGAACCTGGATGATTATAGCAAGAATTCAAGAAAGAAGATTGTCAGTGAAATGAGAAAATTCATATGGGATGATCCTTATTTATACCGATATTGTGAAGATGGAGCTGTTAGAAGGTGCGTACCCTGCGATGAACGCGCAAGCATATTGGAAAAGTGCCATTCATGTGAGTATGATGGACATTATGGGCACTTTCGAACCCAAGCAAAGGTATGGGCTAGTGGATTTTATTGGCCTTCGATGCATGAAGATGCGAAAAGGTATGTTGCTAGATGCCCCCAATGCCAAAGAATTGGAAATGTTAATGCTTGTAATGCTATGCCTTTGAAGTATAATTTGCAAGTTGATATATTTGATGTTTGGGGCATGGATTTCATGGGACCGTTTGTTAATTCTCATGGCTATGAATATATTTCGGTCGCTGTGGACTATGTGTCAAAATGGGTAGAAGCACTGCCATGCTGAGTTAGTACAACTCATGAATCCAAGCTGATGTTGAATGAGTGCATAATTCCAAGATATGATGTTCCGAGAATTATTATAACAGATGGTGGAACTCATTTTACTGGGAGCGAGTTTGCTAAAACCTTGAAAAGGTGGGTATTGAGCATCGAATTGGAACAGCCTATCATCCACATACCAACGGCCAAGCAGAAACCTCTAATAAGCAGTTGAAAGGAATTCTCCAGAAAATTGTTACAAGAGAAGGAAAAGATTGGTCAAACAAGTTGAGTGGCGCACTTTGGGCTTATCGCACAGCATTCAAAACACCAATAGGTATGACACCCTATCAATTCATCTATGGCAAGACTTGTCATCTACCTGTGGAGTTAGAACATAGAGCATATTGAGCGATTAAAGAGATGAATTTGGATTTAGATGCTGCCGCAGTGAAAAGAAAGATTCAAATTATTGAACTCGAGGAAATGCGCTTAAAGGCTTATGAGAATGCAGCTATCTATAAAGAAAGAAGTGCTATGATACGAAGCTATTGAAAAAGGAATTTCATGAAGGAGATAGAGTGCTCCTATTCAATTCAAGATTCCGGTTGTTCGGTAAAGGCAAATTGAAAAGCAAATGAGATGGACCGTATCTTGTTCATAAAGTTCTTCCTTCCGGAGCTGTTGTCATCATGGATGGAAAACAAAATACATACACGGTGAATGGCCAACGACTAAAGGTATATCTTGAACCCGACACTTTTGAGTTAAAGTCATTTGATATTTATTATGTGAATTAAGTGAGTGGGTGGTCGAGCTTAACGACGTAAAACAAAACCGGCACAAGAGAGTCCGTGTCGTTTTCAAGTCGAGTTTTTGCCCTTCCTCCAAGACATGCTTCGATGACTTCCAAATTTAAGAGATAGAGTCCGTTTGGATCAAGAGAATTAAGGGTATATATATGAAGGAGTCGTCTCGAATCTCAACATCAAAAACCGAGCGCCGCCGGAGTCCAACCAAACCCTAGAACAGAGAGCAATGCAAGGCGGCGGACTCGGCAGCGGAGGAGACGGTGCCGATCGGCATGAAGGTGGTGCCGACCGGCGCGGTCAGAGTGCCGATCGGCACGACGGCGAACTTTCGCCAATGAGCCCGACTCTGCCATGGGAGCGCGACGAGCCTTAATCCCACCGATATAGATCCAATTGTCTGGTCGCACCTGAAGAAACGGTGGATGTACAAGAGTGAAGCGGATGCCTTCAACCGAGAGAAGAAGGAGATGGATGACGCTCTCCGGAAGAAGGTCAGAGAGGTCCTAATAAGCAAATAAATCCAAAGTTGATGACGGCAAACCAGTCTCTGATAGGTACACAATGGATCAACTTCTCGCTATAGAACGTCCTTTGACATATGATGATCTTATCGCCTTTGAATCAATGCTTACTGATAGCGAGAAGGAAGAGTTAGACAGAGATTGCTTTCTGACCATCCATAGGTCTCAGCTGAACGATGGAAGGCCTTCTGATGGTAGTGCCGACCGGCACACATCTGGTGCCGATCAGCACGAGGCGCTTCCACGTGTCCGCACTACCTGGGAAGATCTCCAAGAGAAGATGATACACAAGAATACCAGAGGGTTTGGATGTAAGTGTTTTCACTGTCAGAAAGATCATCAGAGGCATATTGAGAATTATTTGGCTGACCCTCAATGCGTCCCTGCGACTTTCGTCTTTGATGATGGGTTCCTGGTTGCTAAAGGGCGCATGACCCCTAGAGAGATCAATGATGAAATTCAGAGGCGTATTGACAGGGACAATGCTGCGCAGAGAAGAGCACGCAACCTTGCAGATTTAGAAGCGTATTTTGCAAAGAACGGCAGCCGTGCCGACCGGCACAACTCTAGTGTCGACCGGCACGACCTCAAGGTTGTGGATTTCATTGAAATCAATGATGATTCCTTTGTGATGAGCTAGAACCAAAGAGATCAAAGGAAATAGAGGGAGTTCGGCGTTCCGCTCGTCTTTCTTCAAAGCCGAGAATGAGATATACCTCCGAATCGGTTTGCTATTTAGAGACATCTCCTGAGCCTGAGCATCCATGAGCTAATCTTGTAGCGAAGGAGGAAGAAGATCCTGAAGAGGATCCGGAAGAAGATCCCGAGGAGGAACCGATGGAAGATGAGCCAGAACCTGTCGATGCTGAACCACCTAGTGCGGAAGGAGCTACAGGAAGCCTTGCAGGAGCTCAAGGAAGTGCACGGCCGCGTTATCAGGTAAATGGTGTCTCGTGCCGACCGGCACGGATCCCGTGCCGACCGGCACAGAGGGGATCTGACAGAAATTCGCCCCTGCAAGATGAGCGTCATGATTGTCCTGCCAACTGTTGCCCGATCTGCAGAAGAAACATCGAACGTCTTCAGTATGACATGGAGAGACGCTATAGGTATCAACGGGACATTGATAGGAGAATTGAAGACATGATGAGCATGGCCGAAGAGGATTACTCCTTTCTCTTGCAGAACATTCGAAGCATCTTTAGCATGTTGAGGAGGCATGGCATTAACGATTAGATTGGTCTAGTTGTTTTTCTTTTACAATGAGGACATTGCAAAGTTTGAGTGTGGGGGATTCGCCCTTACACTTCGTAAGGTCGTTTGCTTCGATTTAGTATGGTTTGAGTCGATGTGTGAAGGTGTGAGAGTTTTCTTAGAGAGTTTTGAGATGTTGTGCTTAGTTAAGCTTTGAGGTCAAGAGTGATTGCAATGTCTTTGAATAAAGTTGGTGTTAGTTGTCAAATCGATGCGTCACCCCATATTCTTGATCTTGTTTTTGACGACCATTTTGCCAATCTACTTGAGTTCATTGAATAATCGCTTGGCTTTATATACCAATTTTTTCGAAAACCCCTTCTATCATCATAGTTGAAGCATTTAACTAAAGATTTGATTTTATGCCTATTACACTAAGCCAAATCATGAGAGAAGCCTACATATAAACCTTTTGATAAGAAAACATCTTTGTCAACTCTTTGCTCTTGATTACGACTAAGCTAGAAGGGAGGAGTTTCATTTGATCATCTCAGTTTGCTAGCCATCTGTCATCAAATTCTTTCTATCCAAAAACCAATATTTCATCGTTTCTCCCTCCTCCTTGATACAACCTACAAGCAAACTGAAGTTCAGACAGATTTCAATTCAAAATATGCTCTGATAGCAGTCTGCAATAAAATAAAATAAAAGGAAAAGAAGAAAATGGGTAAGGTGCCGACCGGCACGGCCCTGTGCCGATCGGCACAGAAGAAAAATAAAGAAAAAAAGGTTAAAAAGAAAGAGAAAAACAAATATCAGAGGAAGCAGACTGCAGAAGGAGTTAAATTTTTAAAAGATCTGTATATTCTTCAAGCTTGATCCCATCTTAATTCTATTTCATTCATTCTCGTTTATTTCCTGTTCCCCTTGATCCTTGTGCTTATATTCTGTATTCTTATAATGAAAACTCCATTTTCGAAGGCATGATTGAGCGAATTGTTGAATCAGTTGTTCTTTCGGTTCAATCTGGTTGTACTACTTTCCGTGATCCACAAACGAGCCTTATACTATAGAGTAGGAGAGGGAAGGAAACACATTTGAGTGATTGAGTGCCATCTGAAGCCTTTTGCATTCATCTTACGTGATATGAAGGGAGACAAATATTTGTTTGAGATAAGCCTTGTGATTGATTTGGTCGACTCAAGTTTTGAGGTGAAATTGTTTTCAAAATTGAGAGAAAGTCTTGTGGGGGAATACTAATCCGATGAGATGATTGACAGTAGCTAAGTTGAAGGCTTGTGAGAGTTTTACTTCTTAGCTTGATGAAAGCACGGTGATGATTTTCTTGGTTTGTATTGCTCGAGGACTAGCAATGATTTGAGTGTGGGGGAGCTGTTGGCGCTTTCTAGGTACTCATTTTATATGACAAATATGGTATTTTTAATACCTTATTATGTTATTATTGCTAACAATTAACCTCTATTATTATATATATGCGTAGTTTCTGTGTATTTGGAAGGATTTGCAGGAAATAGGCGAAAATAGAGAGACTACGGGTAAAGAGCTGCCGGAAGCCCGAAGAATGAGGATTTTGGAGTCTGTGCCGACCGGCACCACCAGGGGCAAGCCTAAACATGAAGCCCACTCGGAGAATATGAAGCCCAGAAAAAATATCAGAGTCGGAGTCGGTGAAATCCAGCCCACAATCGGAAGGAACTATAAAGAGAATATCTTGGTCGCGAAAAGAAGGGAGACGACAGACGGATAGAAGTTTTGACCTAGGTTATAGTTGGCCAAATGGGCGGCCCGGCCCAGCACGGCACGGGCCCGCCTTGGCACGGCCCAGAAATAAATGGGCCAGCACGGCACGCAAGTTAACTGGGCCGGGCCGTGCTCGCCCATGGGCGGGGGGTCAAGCCCATGGCACGGCACAGCTAAGTTAACAAGGGCCGTGCCGGCCCATCTAGCCCGAAAGCCCGAACAGCCCACGAGGCCCGACAGCCCGAAAAAGGGCCACGAGGCTTTCCTTCTTCCTCTTGTCGCGAGGACCTCCATGGTGCGGCGTCGGTGGAGCGCGCCCAGCCGCGGCGGGGACCAAGATCTCGCTGCCGCGTCGTCGGAGGCGAGCGGCGCGGGGGAGGAAGAAAGGGAGAAGGCGGGCGGCGGCACGGGAAGAAGAGAGGGGGGGCGGGCGATGCGGATCGAGATCCGGCCGCCGACAGCCTTGCCGGCGTGAAGGCGAGCTGGCGGGGGAGGGAAAGGAGGCGGGGCCGCGGGGGGGCGCGAACCGAGGTCTGGCCGCCGGCAGTCTCGCCGGCGTCGAAGGCGGGCGACGCGGGGGAGGAAGTGAGGGAGGAGGCGGCAGTGTGGGGAAGAAGAGAGGGAGGAGGCCGGCGGCGCGGCGCGGGGAGGAGGCTGACGGCGCAGCGTGGGGAAGGAGGAGAGGGAGGAGGCGCGCGGCGCGGAGAGGAGGCTGGCAGCGCGGGGGGGAGAGAGGGAGGAGGCCGGCAGGCGGCAGCGTGGGGGAGGGAGGAGAGAGAGGCGGCAGGCGGCGCGTGGAGCAAGAGAGAAGAAAGGGAGGAGGCAGTTTGCGTGGGCCGTGGGGGAAGGAAGAGAGATTTTTGTTAGGGTTTGAGGGAGGTGGGCTGTTAGGTGGGCCGTGCCTGGTGGGCTGTTAGATGGGCTGCATCGTGCCGTCTCTTATGCGTGCCGGGCCGTGCTGTCCATTGGGCTGGGGGGTCGGCCCAAGCACGGCCCGATGCTTCGTGCCGGGCCGGCACGGCCCATCAAATTTCGTGCCGGGCTGTGCCTGGGCCGGGCCAAAATGGCCGTGCTTCGTGCCTGCCCATTTTGGCCCGCCCGTTTGGCCATCTATAACCTAGGTTGAAGGTTGTGGCGGCGAGGACGGCGATCACCGATCATCACCACCAAAAGGAAGATTGTGCCGACCGGCACCTGTGTGTCCACGCCAAAACCTCGCGTCCTATTGTAGCCATGTTCATGTGTTGCAATATGATGCGTGAGTAGATCTCATATTCTCTCCGTGGCAAGGGAAACCTGGTTATGTAACTCACACTTACGATACTCTCTTGATGCGTTCAGTCTATGTGATGCGTTTATTCCGTATCTAATTAATACATGAATTCATTAGTGTAGCTGCTGCTGCGGTTATGCTATCGATGATCACATAGTGCAAGAAACCAGTGGGGAGCTATTAATCCTTGTCGTGACAGGGCGAGAGACGAACGAAACCACCATGTCTTGTAGAATACTAAACCTATCATTTGAACCATAATCCGAGTTGCATGCCAGAGTCCCAAACCATAGGAGAGAATCCCTTTTATAACCTTGTCACAACCGCAGGTCTTTTCACCTCTAGTTGTTAATCATCCTTTTCACACACACTTTTGCTATATCAATTTAGTAGTTTAAATAATAGTTTAAGTCCCGCTTGTTCTCTGTGGTTCGATATTAAACCTTGGAATACTCTGAGGAAAAAGTGCTACAACTGTACACCGTCCACTTGCGGTATATAAGTAGGTGCGTACAAACGACCAACAACCACTAGAGAAACCATAACCATAACGATCACGACGGTTGCTGCCTAGAGCGACCACCGAGGGAAGACCTAACTATCTAACCTTGAGAGCGAACAGAGCGGACGTCCGGATGCCGCCCTCCCTCCTCCGCCGACGGGGTGGCCGGTGAGGGGGCCGGCCAAAGTTTCTGACTAATGTAGAGATCAAGAGTTGACGGGTTACTTTTGGAACCATCGTCATCATGTGCTAGTACGATGTTGATCGTTGAGACAAACTTTCCTCTATCCTAGAATAAAAATGATTATTGTTCACCTAGGGGATTATTTGACTGTAGTTTGCTTTCTGCGATTGCAGGGGAATATTTAAATAAAATGCAAGGACGTGCAGACGGAACAGATTGGCGCGATCGCTGGCTATCAACATGGTGGGGGCATGAATCCTTGATACATATCCATTGGGTGACCAAAATTTGAAGAATGCTTAATACGTAATAAGATCCCAGTTGTTTATCACTTTTCTTGTTTCATTTGTTACTTGTACTAATTAGCCTTATTACGTTTGTAATTTCCATTTCAAGTAACATTCCATAATTACAACCATTCCTATTTCCTAAGACTTTAGTTTCTTTTGTTCATATTTGAAAGGGTAGCATGGCAGTACTATAATAAATGAGTTTCATAATGTCATGAATTTATTCTTATCAATTAAACCATGCTACTGAAGATCCAATTGAGTACATATCTATTTTGTTTATTTCATGATTGTTCAATGGATCACTCAACTTGAAGAGTTCTTATGGATGTGTCCTTGGTGGTGGCGGAGTTCGTCTTCCAGGAACAGTCCAACCTGGGAAAAGAAATGTCACTATTATACCCTAGAATAGATGACGCTACTTCAAAATAATTTATATTTGTTTTATGTAACAATTAATCGCCAACGATTTAACAACACTAGACTTTTTAGAGTTAAAAAAGATGTATAGACATTAGATACTCACTTCCACATTTGGTCCCAGGTGTCACTGGCTTGTGACAGTTGCGTGCAAGGAGGAAAAATGTGGCAATACTTATGGTATCCTCATCTTCAAGTGTAAATATACCACAGATGCAATCCATGTCAGATGCTTTGACAGCTTCAATGCAATCGATGCTTGGATGAACATAGGGTCCAACAAGTGCAATGGTTTTCTTACAACTGTGCATAACTGAAACTTTCTCATCATGACAATCTTGCTCGCTCCAAGCTTGATCTGTTGTAAGCACAGTGAAAACTAATGCGGAGATCAAGAGTTGACGGTTTACTCTTGGAACCCTCATCATCATGTGCTAGTATGATGTTGATGGTTGAGACAAACTTTCCTCTATCCTAGAATAAAAATGATGTTTGTTGATCGATATGGATACGCTTTGGCGCTGTACAATTCTGTTTATATAGCATATGAGAATGTCCCACTGCAGGTTAATGCCGAGGAACCTGGGACTGGTAGTACCGTATCAAAGCCCAAGTCCTCAAATAAAAATAATAAACTAATAAAACTTTGAACAAACTAGCCATAACATTCAATGTGAACAAACTAGCAATATTACAAAATCATCAGTGATATACGTCCAGAAGAACGAGAGGGACAGCTTTTTATGGTCCACATCGCGTTGTTGATCACACCGGTCGTATGATCCTATGGTAAAACACAATTGTACGTTGAGCATTTCTTACAATATCCTACAACTTAATTAATGTATGAAAATTAAATGACCCTGTTGAATGTATGTTGACCATTTTCTTACAATATCCTAGAACAGATAAGCTAGCAAATTGGATACGAATTGGATAATGTCATGAAATCCTAGAACTTGACGGCAGGCCATTTTGATATGGCTCATTTAATTTTGATCAACACTAAGTACCTCAACCAACACCACACTACTACGATTTTACATTTTAACTTCGACCTCTTAACTCCGATCCAAAGCTTGGTTGATTGAACCTCTTCAAATAAATTTGTGGATGCACCATCTTTTCCACGGTGGCCCTATTGCTAGGATGGCTAGCCCGAAAGCACAATGAACGCCACAAAGGTGACCTAAAGCTGACCTTATTTGTGTGTGCGATACATCCGGCTCAAGCAATGAAGCCTGGGAAATATTTTAAGGCAAAATAGGATGCCCAAATGCCGAGCTAAAAAGGTAGTAGTCGCGGCCAAACAGGGAGGGTCAAGCGGACGGGGACTGCCTATACACAGTATGTCCTACGGTTAACATAGGATAAATCAGCCAATAGTCCATTAAATCTAGGCAGCCCAGTCCAAGTCAGAGCGTCAACATTTCAAAATAGAAGAGTCAATATTTTTGTAGTTCTATATCAACATTTCTAAAATGAAATTAAATTTTTAAAAAAAATATTGACCATTAGAAAAAAATGTTGACATAGTGCAAACAAAATGTTGATATGGCACATTCAAAATGTTGATGAAAATTTAAATTTTTAAAAATTCTAAAAATATTCATATTGGATCTCATTTTGTAGAATTAATTGTAACTGGATTTGAAAACAGACTTACGGTTTAGGAGAGAAAAATGCTTTTAAAATTTGGAAAACGTTTCTTTTCTCCTTTCTCCTACCCGCACCACTCAACCAGCAGCGCTTGCCTGCCATTGGATGTTCATCCGCACCAATCTCAAAGCGTTCTAGCAAATGAATTTTGTAGGACAGGTTACGTATAGGATTGGCCAAGCGGACGGGCACCAAGAATAACTTTTTGGCCCGGCCCAAGCACGACACGTCCCGGTGAATTTCGTTCCCTAGACGTGACAGTCCGACCCTCGTGTCGTGCTTGTTGGGCCTAGGGGGCATCCCGATGGGCAGCACCACACGGCTCCCCTAAGTTTTATTAAATTTTTTCTAATTTATTGGTAAACACAATAGTGGCCATAGCCTAGTGGTAATTGTGCTACTTCAATTCTCCTGGGTCTTAGGTTTGATTTCTCATCTTTACATCTATTTTTGCGTCATTTAACACTAAATTCATTTCAAACTGGCTACATGGGTTGTCATGCGAAGTGGATTAATTGTCGTGTGCCTGATAGGGTCTTTCATTGTAATTTTGGGCATGTTTGGCTGAGCTTTTCGGCCGGCTTATAATACTGTTCACGCACTATTTGCTACTGTACAAACACTGTTCATCTAACACAAATTTGGTGAAGCCGGAGAAGCTGTTTATTTATCCCCTATTGATAAACATGAGAACACACATGTCGCTTGTATTTTCCATCCATTGCGTGGTACGACTCGCCAAAAAACAAGCGCCGCCGACCAAGCCGCTCGCGCCGGTGGCCTCGAGAGTGCCTTTCCTCGCCGGCGGATGAGGGAGAGGCTGTCTCTACGGCCGGGCGTAGGCGGCTGGGCAGTGCTCGTCCGATTTGAGGACTAGTTTTTTCGTGGTTGGGTTAGGTTTAGGTGCCTCCATGGCAAGTTCGGAGAAAGAGAAGGCGGCAACGATGTCGGCGATGATGGCGGTGGCGCCGGCAACTTCTCCAGCACAAGCATGGTGCGCTCAGTGTTCAGGCGGCGATGGCAAGGCAAAAGTGTCATCGTCGATCATAAATAAGGTACTCCGGCCCCTCTTTTGTCTAGTCGTGGTTCTTTCTGACCATGGCTGTGGGCTAGTGAGAGTTTGGTTTCCGGTGACATCCATCTGGATGTTTCTTGGATTTATGTTTTCTCACGGCGAATCTGATGAACAAGGCGATGATGAGTTCAACGACGGGCCCAACGACGACACATTTGTTGTATTTACGTGTGGAAGGTTAGCAGCTATTCTTTTTTCTTCGCGAAAAGGATGGATTTGAGTTTTCCCCCGTGGGAGATGAGGATGGCGGTAGCTGTAACATCCCAGGTTCCTAACATGGCTGGACCCGCTCACACGCTGTGCGGACCCCACATGCCCCACCAACCTTTTACGCTTTCGGCCTCGCTTCACGTAAAAGGGTTAACCCAAGGTGGTGGGTGTTGGACAACCTAGACTTATATGTTGGCCTTTCTCCCACAAGACTAGCAAGGTGGGACTAAACTCCCACCCCCTCATGCAACATGGGCCACTCGGGCCTAATCACAATGGACCGGATGTCACAAACACCCCCCCCCCCCCCCTCAAAGTACCGACGTCCTCGTCGGAGCACCGGCACAACATACCCTAGCGGGCAAAGGACTAGGAACGCTCCCCTCATAGCACCCACGGGGCTCACACGCGCCATGCGCCATATGTCTGCACCCCTGACCCACGCGCTCGTGCTGCCGCGAGGGTTGGCTCTGATGCCATTTAATACATCCCAGGTTCCTAACATGGCTGGACCCGCTCACACGCAGTGCGAACCCCACACGCCCACCAACCTTTTACACTAAACTCCTACCCCTCATGCAACATGGGCCACTCTGGCCTAATCACAATGGGCCGGATGTCAGAGTAGCGAATGGTGAGATGGCCGTGTTCGTTCAGATCGGACTTCTCTTCCGTGGCATATCCGTGTAGGATGATGATCCTAGATGGTGGAATTTATGACTCTTTCAAGGTTTCTTGTCTCCCATCAGTGGAGTTAGATTTGTTTCGGGTGTTCTTGTAATCCAGGGATGTAATATGCTTTAGTATCAATAGAATTCCCTTTTCGCAAAAAAAAACATGGGAACACATGATAGGATCTTTGCTAAAATCTTGATCTAATCTTTCTAGAAATCAAGGTTAAACCCAAAAAGAGAGACTATCTTTTTCTTTGTACCATGAAAACATAAGATCTATTATTAAACTATTTTCTTTTATTTACTGCACTATTAAGTACATGTCATGGGCAGCTACCGCAGCGTGTGTGACCGAACATTCTTGCAAATTGCCATGTTAATCAGCCCCCCTTATGGCGGGCAGGCGGACGCGGCGCAACGCGGGATGCGACGCGGCAGGCGGCGTCCGCAGCGTGCGGCAGAGGAGGAAGGAGGCCAGGCGGCACGGGCTGCCAGGCTGGAGATGGGCCGGAGGAGAAAAGAGGAGGGAGGCAGGCTGGGCCAGGGAAGGAAAAGGAGAAGTGGGCCGAGGGAGAAAAGCCCAAAAAGGGGAGAGGGAAGGGAAAATGGTTTGATCATATCTCAGGAATGAATTCAAGAGGGATTTGAATTTGGAAATCAATTTAGGAAGCGATTCAAATACTTCAGAGAATTCCAAATCAAGAAAAGCAAAGCAAACACTTGAGCACATGTTTTATATTTTGTAAATTTCCATTCTAATATGCTTGAACTAATTTAGTGAATTTATTTTAAAAATTTGGTGATGAGGAAAGAAATGAACAAAAATTTAAATTTGGAGCGATTTTGGGATGTTACACTAGGAATGGTTAGGAAGTGATACAAGCAAATGCGGAAGTTGGACAAAGCACAATCAAAATAGTGAGTAAAATCATCAAGTGTACCAACTTAGAAGATTGTCAGATGATCCAACCATTCCATGATGTTTCGGAGAAAAGTTTCTGTGTCTTGTCGGATGTTCCGACAACTCACGAATGTTCCGGAGAAAACTTTCTGTGTATTGACGAATGTTCGGTCAAGTCAGGGATGCTTCGGAGAAAACTTTCTGTTTATTCACAGATGTTTTGGCAAATCGTGGATGTTTTCGGAGAAAACTTTCTGTATGTTCACGGATGTTCCGGAAAATCACGAATGTTTCGGGACTTTCGGGACAACACGAGAAAAACTCAATCCAAAGCTACCAAACGACATTCAAAATTTACGAAATTTGAACCGTAGGTGAAACAAAGGATGGGAAACCTCATCCAAAAGGATCCATCTCACAAGACCCAATAAATCAGCACGAATTTAGGATTCTACCAAAAAGCTATGTTTTGGATGAACTTGGAGAAATCCACGAAATTGATGGTGCTCGTGCCTTGGATTTGGTCAACTACTCATAGAGGATTGTTCTAGCACATCATAGGACCAAGATCCCTTGAGAAATCCGTCCCAAAGCGCATCACACAAGGAGAATCAAAATCCCACGAAAAAACCTATAAAATTATGGGGAAAAAAGAAATTCAGGGATAGAGGATGAAGAACCACTTGAGCATGAAAATGAACCTCATTTCATTGATTCAAGGTAACCAATTACATAAATACAAGGCTAGAAAACCACCTTCATCCTCACACTCTTTGGAAGAATAAAAGTCGCTTCTCATAGAATCTCTCCTCTCCTCTCTCTCTCTCCCTTGAAACTCCTCCTAACTCTCAAAATAAAACCCTGCAAAACTTGGTGGAAGAAGCTCACCTCTCCAACCAGCCATCTCCCTATTATAGACATTTGAAATGACCAAAAGGTCATCTACTCTACACACACTCTTACCTACCACAAGAGGAAAGTCGTTCGACTTCCCTCCGTCGCCCCGAACGCCATCGAACCCTTCACGTCTTTCTTTCCCCTTGATGTAACCTTTCCGATGGTGATACGTGCACCACCATCCGGCGTCGCCGGTTTTGAACCCAAACCAGAAACCGCCTTGCACGCTTCTCAAAGAGCGACTTCCGCCGCTTGCTTACTCCTTAAGCGAGCCTCTCGATGTTGCTGTGTCTCACCATGTCTCAAAACCTCATCGCCGTTAAGTTTCCTCGGTCCCAGTCCCGTCGGGCACCCTTCACTTGACTCGGTCTCCCGTTCGCCTTGACTTGGTCAACTCGTCGTCTTCATCACCTCTATGGTTTTGAGGCCAAACCGCGAGCCGTCCAAGCTTCTTGTCCTCTCCATGTGTACGGTGTGGATCACCCTTGACCTCACCCGGGCTCTTGATCGTCCGGCCCCAAGTCCCCAACTTGGCCTCGATCCTCCCGCCGTTGACCGTCAAATTGACTTCTTTGATCTACATATTAGGGGACAAAGAAACATATTTCTCTCTTATCCAATTTTCCCATCAACTTCACCAACTCCGGTTAGCTATAAACATAATCATACACATGTTTATGCAACTCTCCAAATCCCGCATTTCAACTCAAACTCATGTCCCACTCAAATTAACTCTAATGTCAATTACTCATCATCATTACGAATCTTGACACATCTCAATATGGTTCCTCACATATGACAATGATTTGGCACTCGAAATGGACAGACAGATGGCTGCTACAATGTGACATTGGCTTGTTGTAGTTGTGATGGTTCAGTGTGCTACTACACACTCTGATGGACGTAGTTGTGCTATTGTCATACGATTCTTTTTCTATCTCAAGGCAAATACGCGTAAGCTCTTATTCTTATATTATAGAAAAAGAAAATGTTGTCTTTAGATAAAGAAAATAGAGAAATGTTGTGGCAATTGCTTACAATCCATAACCAGGCACTAGTACAGTTAAAGCCTGCAGTGACGCAGAGTCACAAATAGTAATGGCGAACACAGCTTCATCCGTCACTGTAGGCTCGATGCGAGACACTATAGCAGCTTCTGTCGGCCACTGCTCATGAGGCTAGCAGTGGCGGAAGCCAACTGATGGAGACGCGTCTGCAGGCCTGTTTCGAAAGATTGAATTACGACAAAGTTTCGAAAGTGAACCCCCGCAAAAAAAAAGTTTCGAAAGTGAAATTCTGGCTAGACTTCGGCTACCCACATTTTCTGGAAAAATTATAGCATTAATCATCCGAACAAGCAGCCAAGCTAGGTTCAAGCAACAAGTAAACACAATAGCAGCAAGACAATTTGGTTGACGCTTTGCTTAATGGCCCCTTCTTGTTTTCATGGCTGGCTCCACTCCAGAACAAGTGTAAATTTTTCGCCCTGGGCACACAATTTTAACTTGTTATTTTTTTTCCCTTTTGATTAGAATATATTCGTTCCATTAACCAAGAGGCATAACTTTAGCAAGGTTAGCGTGCTTTGACCGGTCTTCAATTTCAGTTTCTTGTCAGACTAGAGAAACCCAACCAAAAATCAGAAACCACAATTTTCTGCTTTCTGGTTTCTCATAAACCAGAATTTGTTCTAAAAAACTGAAAAATTTACCAAACAG
This sequence comes from Eragrostis nindensis, assembly GCA_012490785.1. Taxonomy (NCBI): domain Eukaryota; kingdom Viridiplantae; phylum Streptophyta; class Magnoliopsida; order Poales; family Poaceae; genus Eragrostis; species Eragrostis nindensis. Next base: position 8,248 of record JAAXCT010003026.1, on the reverse strand, counting down.
GGACCTATGTGTGCACAAAGCCAACAGGCCTAAATTTTGAGAATGGTTGAGCGTGATGGTGTGGTGAATTGTTAACATTTTTCTTTTTTGCAAATGGAAGGGGAATTGTTAGCAAAAAAAATTACCATACTGTAGACCGATGATTAGATTAACGATCGTAGCATTACATCTGCACCTTTGGTCTGTGATGTGGGCCATAACTGAACAAACATACACCTTTATATACGGAGACCAAAGATCTGACCTGTCATGCGATGCGCCACCGCCGCTGGATCACCAGCCCTCGCCGGCAATGTGCTTTCCGCGGAACGCGTACGGAACTTGACAAGTGCAATCATAATGTTGGCTAACAAAATGCGAGCAGCCCTGATTAATTTCTCCAGTTTTGATGGCAAATCTTTCAGTTTCATTTTCTTTTTTTGACACCAAATCTTTTAGATGCTGTTTGGTTCGCGATTTGTATCGTAATCACAATGCGGAGCATTAAGGAAAAACGACACGGCTATTTGTTTCCACTTCGCCCGCAATCTGTTACCGCGTAATGAGATACCGCCCTATCCAACATCGAAACCCCTCGTCTCCGGCTGTAATCGCGCTCGACTCCGCCGCAATCGACTTCTGCTCCCAGCTTCGCCTCTCTCCTCCACGGGATGCTGCCGCCATGTGCTCCGTCAAGAAGCGCTTCGACCTCGCCTCGCCTATCGATCCCTCCCCGCTTCCCCACCTCTCTCTCTTTCTTCTCCAAATCCCCTCTCCATAATCTGATCTGTCCTTGTTCAAATCCATGGCGTCTGGCGAAAGATATGCAAGAGGACGAGGGCACAGAAGAGAGAGCAGCACGTCTCCGCTCCATCAACCGATTCCGCCGCCGCCGCCGCCGATGATCTCGTCCTCTCCGTAAGTCGCCTCACTCCCCGATCGGCCTCCGTTCGTCTACTCTCTTTCGATGCCAAAACTGTTACAGAATCCAACCAAGCAAAGGCCGTAATGGCATAAATTGATTGCGATTGCAGCTGCAACTGATTGCGATTGCAATACCATTACAAGCGCCGAACCAAACAGCACCTTAGTTTCTTGATTTGGTGCCCCCAACACGGGTACCGGGATTTTGAACCGTTACAAGAAATAGTGGCAAGAAAATATTCTTCCTTGGCGGGGCCCGCGTTAGTAACGTCCCAGGGCAACGGGTCTCTGAGCGGTGGGGTCGGCACACTATTTCAGAGGGAGAGGGGGACCCACTAACGGCCACGATGGCGCGAACATCCAAGCAGCAGGTCAATCCACAGGCATCCACAGGCCTGGGACTGTCATGTGTGGGACGGCCACCCCTTCCCCTCCGTCTCTTCACTCCTTGGTTCATCACCGACTGCGCCGTGGATTGCTACTGCTCCGTCCGATCTTTCGCCGCGTCGTTCTCCGCTCTGTTTGCTCTTTCCTCAAGGACTTGCCGCTTTGATTTCAGGTATCCTTTCCCTGCCTCTAGTTTGTTCATGTACGTGTTCTTGGGGAAAAGTTACTGTTGTTCGATGTTCGTCTCCTCAATAGTTGAGGCAATTAGTTTCCTTGAAACAAAAAGATAGTTGATGCAATAGTGCGATTGAAGTTACCGAGATACAATCTGTCATCTTATGATTTATTTGCATCTAGGGGTTTTGCCTAGGATTCCTCCATCGATGGTGGCTTGGTTTTTTTCCCCATTCTTTCCACGAAACATAGATGGCTCCTTGTATGGGTGGATGATTTTAGTTTCTTGGGTCTCGGGAGTTACTTGTTTTCGTGCTTGATCTACAGAAGCTGAGAAGCAGTGCATATCACAGGTTGAGATTTCCCACCATCTGACGGAGGGACAAAGAAATGGGTCGGTTTCGTTCCGGTAAGAAATGCAAGTCAAGAAAACCGGGGGCAGGAAGCAGCCGCGCTGCGCCGGGTGACAAGGTGATGAGAGCTGCTACCTTCTCTGAACCACATAAAATTTCCTTTTTCGAACAATGTCACAGTGTCGCATGCACAATTTTTGCTTACCCTTTACTGTGTCAGTCATACACGAACTGCATGACACATTGCCACTCATTTCATTCCTGTTCTTCAGGAGCCAAGGCACCGTGCATCACCCTGTAGAATCGTGAGCGTGTACCCGCACCTCACCCCGGAGCAGCGCAAGCTGATAGACGACGCCGGCTTCGGTGGCCTCCTGCAGATCCGCTGCCCAACGTTCCCCATGGGGCTCTGCGGCTGGCTCCTCCAGCGCTTCGACACCGACAACTGCGAGCTGGTGATCGACGGCCGGGGAAGAATCCCCATCACCATTGACAGCGTGCACAGAGTGCTCGGCATCCCCAACACCGGCGGAGACGTCAAGTATTGCCTGGACGCAGATGCCATTGCCTTCATGGCCGGCAAGTACGGCTACCCCGCGGACGGGTACTCGCCCGCCATCAAGAGCATGGAGAATTCACTCAAGCAGATGAAGAACGCGGACGAGCATTTCCTCAGGACTTTCATGGTGCTTGTGGTTTCGAGCTTCCTTTGCCCGACCACTAGTCTGAGGATCAGCCCCCGGTGCTTCCCGTCGCTGGTGGACATTGGGTCTGTCAGGGAACTGAACTGGTGCAAGTTCGTTGTGGAGCAGCTTAAAAGTTTGCTGGTGCGTATGGCAAAAAGAGCAGTGTGCCGGGCTGCCTTTTCTATCTTGTGGTAAACACTCTTCGTAAGCCGTAACTGTTGTTTGGAAAAGAATAAACTGCAAAGCATTTGCCATTCCTCCTCTCTGACTTGGTTTGGCCATTTTGCTGCAGATTCTGTATCTAGATTCACTTGATACTGGTAACACACAAATTCCCCGCGGAACACCACGGGTGTCAGCATGGAGCAAGGAGCTTGTACACAAAGTCATTCGGATGGACCTGAAGAACAATGGCTCTTTTGGAAAAATGCCTTGTAAGTTTTTTGTGACCGAACTTCCTCTGAACTGACACTGCACTTTTCTCTCTGTTATTATGTGCTTTTGACCCTCCTCTGTATGTGCTCGAAATCTACATGCAGTTGAAGAAAACAACGGCTGCTAACATCAACTCTATGGGTGCTTCAAGTGCATCTGCCATGTTTGGAGGGGTCCCAGAAATAGCAAATTTTGTGGCATCAAATGTCTCAGCAGGATATAGCCCACAAGTAATAAAATAGTTTTATTCTCCTTGTAAAATGCTACCTTTACTGGCACCAAAATACTATCCTCTACCGATCTGGTACTCATTGACCCTTCTCGTGGCCTGCAGAAGAAGGAAGTGCTATGCAATGCTGTTGGCAAGCTTTGTGCGACTATCACAAACGCTCTCTCAACCTTCATGCATGAGGTCTCCGGACTTGAAGGCAGCAGTGGAGAAGCCAGCAGAGATAGCAGACACCCTCTGTAGGTGGTAAAAATGTGGAGAAGAAAGGTGCCCAGAGGGATGAAGACGACATGCTTCCGGAAGATAGTTCTGAGCTGCCAACCGAGGACTCGGAAGACACATCCAGCGACGAGTTCAGAGATGAACGTTCTGCAGATGGAGGTAGCACTGATGAATCTGAAGAGGATCATGACGGTAGCAGCTATGACTCTGAAGAGGATCCTGACTGGGAAGAAGAACGGTTCAACAGCGGCAAACAGAAACATGACAAAACTGAACATGCAAATGGACCATCCAAATTTGAACAAGTCACCGGCGAAGGTTCAGGCCATGATTCTGACACACCAGAGGAGAATCAAGAAACAGGGACTCGGCTCACTGAACAGCAAACAAATCTTGTGAAAAGGGCGTTGCCCCTTGTTGGTGGGTGTTCGTCGCAGGAAAGGAGCACACGGCAGAAAACATGTGAAAACAAAGCTGCAGTGCTGGAGAAAACGGTGGTTAAGCCTACCAGCAGCTCAGTGCACGTTGGAGAAAGGCCGTCTAATTCTACCCTGGTGTTGTGCGGTGACTCGAGACCCTTGAAGGTAGAAGAGGACATCGAGCAGACGCCCATTATCGATTTGTGCAGCCCAACAAGTTCAGAATCTTGAGACAGTGAGTGGCTGAGTGCATTGTGCTTATGGCTGTAGGAAATACTTATTGTGCTGTTGATGGATCAAAAAATGCCTCACAACTAGCAATCTAGTGATTGCAATGGCCCTAACACACGTGTTCTGTAGTGGTCTATGATAATCTCATCAACTCATTTAATCTTTCAGTCTTGGTATCGTCAACTATCTCAGGAATGGCATCACTCACACGAGTCTGTCAAGCTTCAGGTTGATGAAGTATGATTTCTGGAGAACCAACACAGACCAACTTTACTGTCGTGAATTGCTCACCCGAGAAGAAGCTGATATAATCACATAATTATCGTGGCAGAAATAATCGCTAATTATCGTGGCAGCGGAAAACGCTTGCTCGTAGTTGTAACATCACTTCGTTCCTTATTTTATCGATCAATTAAAACAAATCTTGTTGAAGGCCCAATTCAGAATTGAACCCATAAGAATGGACCACTGAAACATTTCAGGACTCCTTTTATGATTCATCAAGATTTTGACCTGCCAAACGCCTAATTCCTAAATTTCTGAACCCATCCAAACACCGTTTCATCCATTTTGCCTGAACTGGCACGTTTGCCAGAACAGACAGCTGTCCTGGGAGCCTGGAACGAAATTAACCTGGTCAAATGGTCAAGGTCACGACAAGTTTGAATGATAAGGATTGGCTTTTAGTCTACCGAGCACCATTTATACATGTAACTTTCTGAAATTCCAATAACATCTCTCGCAAAACAATAACACCAAATCAACTCAATAACCTGTTAACCAAAGTGTGATATGCATAAAACTTGATGCACTAGAAGCTATCAGCACCCTGCATCGTATCATGGAGGAATTTGGTACGAACCATTAATCTCGAAGCTTGTACTCAGCCGGTGTGTTTAGTAAAACTTTTACAAATATCCTTACTGTTATTTGATGTCGATTCTATAATATATTTGGAGATGTCAACGTTGAATTTTTTGGGCATGCAAAGAAATTTACAACTTTGAAAAAGGTCTTGGACACAGTAGCATCATTCTAGAACTCGCCAATTTCCTTCCATGGTCTGCTCTGTAACAAGAACACAACACAAACTTAGTCAGCAGGGCAATAGAGAGGACTGAGGTGGTGGTCAAAGCATGGATAGAACTAATTTACATGGATACATGTTCCAGCAAACTGGAACATGTACTAGGACTCTGCAGCACCCTAAGGCGTCACCTAGGACTACAGTCTACTAACGACATCAATGACTGGGTTCCATTGATGAACAATAGCGCATCGCACGAAATCAGCCCACATGCTTAGCTAGCAGGGTGTTCAAATAAGAAGACTTTTTATAGAGTTGAATCAGGCAGAGAATCGGAGTATTCATCTACTGGTACACCGCACCATTGACAGTGAAACACTGATTGTAGAGTTGCGGACTGCTCTGAATAATTGAAGCAATAACAGTGTGCATCATTCATCTTGTTTCCTCCGCTCTGCTGTGAATGAGATGCTCCTTGTAGAAAAATTCAACATAGGAACTTTTCTCTGCTCTGCCTACACTTCTTGCTAAGAAAAGCCTGAAAAGAAAAGAAAAAAAAAGAGATGGAGAGAGAGGAGAAATTAAAAGAAGCCAGAGTTGTTCCCAATAGGCCAATATACAATACTCTCAATGAGATTTAGTTTAACTGTAACCACTACCACTCTGCAGCCTTTCTAATCAGGGACTTTGTGCGCAGGCATCACATAACACAATGATCACCAGACACACAGTACAGCTGAATCTATATAAACTAGCACTCCTACAACACATAGTGAAACCATGGATTTTGTGCAGACGCACAAACACAAAGTGGGCACCAAGAACTTAATATAAATAGTGGTTTAGTGGACGACAACTGACTTAAACAAACTAGCCACTGTATCTTAGGAAAATTCCAAGACAGAAACTTTTCTCTGCTTGGCCTACACCTTTGCTAAGAAAAGCCTGAAAGAAAAAAAAGAGGAGAAAAGGAATTGACAAGGCAGAGCTGGTCCCAGTTGATAGTATCATATCATAATAATGATCAACGAGATTCAGTTTAACAGTAACCACAACCACCTCTCTGCAGCCTTTCTAACCAGGGACTTTGTGCAGGCAACACATAACACAATGAATCAATGATCACCACACACACAAACACACAGCACTCCAACTGAACCGGTAAACTAGCGCTCCTACCACCATTAGCCATTCATCCTAGAACCCCTCTCCTCAACACAGGAAAAGTCCGGCAAAGCGCGCGCAAAAGCAGGGAGCCGAGGGAGCAAGCTGTCCGGAGCCAGCATTTCCTAATCCAGCAGAGTTGAGAGATCCCTGGCCACCAGCTTTCGCTCCCGGAGTTCAAGCTGAGGCGCTCCGCGTGGGCTCCCCGGGTCAAACACCGACGGATCCTGTCCGGTCTCCGGCGCCGGCGAATGATTAGGGCGCACGGCGACTGGGTACGCGTGTGCAGGGGTTTTTGTTTAATGGCCACGAGCACATGGGATGTTGGGTGCGTGAGTGGCGATGATTACTACCAGTAGTACTTTGATTAAGTTGTTTAGTGTTGTTGCTGCTAATAGAGTTAGGCCATCAGGGCCTAGTGAGGAGGAGCACGCCCGAATCTAACCAAGATTGCGCTGCCTCACTGACGCCTGCCTAACCGAATCGTGCTTTGCACACCTGCGCCTACTCCCAGGCCGGTTTAATACTAATCCTAAGCCCGGTTTAATACTGGCGGTGGGTGTACTGATGCTGGAATTAGTAGTGCTGGGAGTATACTAATCTTTGTTTGTCGCGTAATTTATGCGCAATCATTCCATGTTTGGTGCGTGGGGAACTCCACGTGGATCTTGCTTGAATTAATCGCTTTATTTTGATCTTCGAAGGTTATCTGCAAATTCTAGCTTTGGATCACAGGAACTGCACTCTCCTTTTCTCTTTTTTTTTTCAATGGGTACACTCTCCCCTCTCTTTTTTTAATGAGTGCTCATGCATTCGTGCAGAAGTCTACTTGTTGGAGCCTTGCAGATAGGTGGTTCAATGAAACGAGAGCAAGATCGAGGACTTTTTCTTGAAATTAAGGATTTAGTAAAACTTTAGGTTTTATGGTCTTTGTCTTACAAAACCACATATATTTTGGTTTGTGTCATTTAGCCTCTTGTGCTTGCTTCATACGTGTGCGGCGATCAATTTGATTAACTAAACTATTTAGTTGGATGCACAACCATACAAACTAAAGTTGAGCCTATAGGTAAGATTGTACTGTTTGTTTTCATAGGAGTGGAGTTTTATGAAACAATTTCTTTATAAGAAATACAATTTGACTAGAATACACGAGGTTAAGTGACATGAGCTAAAACAACTGAGGGTTTGTGAAACAAGAACCACAAACCTGAGGTTAATACAAAGAAAGCTCTTCTACGTTTTCGAAGAAAAAAAAAACCTAAGGTTATGAAATTTACCTTTTCGAGTAACATACTAGTATATCAATAATTTCGCCTCATGATCTTTTCATCCAGATTCAGTGAGATATTCAACCCTGGCTCACCGTACTAGACGCCAACACGAGAGAAACGAGTTCAGAGAATATCCCCGGCGAAACTTGACCGAAAGTTGCTGGAAACTTTTTGGTTGCCTGCCCATTTAGACGGCGCCATCCTACTGACCCGCGACCACATGCATGTGAAATTTTGCCGTGCTGCGCGCGTAGGACCAAAGCAGCCAGTTAATTCAACAAGCTTGTTTCTCGTGTGGACGACATCAACCTTTCGCTTTCGTTCTTGCTGAGCCAGTAATAGTATTTGTTCAGGGACATGTTACTTGTCAAGAATACTTCAACGATAACATCACGGGAGGGAAAAAAAGGAGAGGCAGATTTCCTCCTCGGATACAACATCGACGTCGGACCTTTATACCGGCACACAAAAGAACAAGTGACTAATTAGAAAACTCGATGTCTAAGACGTCTTCTTGTGAATGCATAATCATTGCGGTAACCCAATGATTGATAGGACGTTTGGAATTCCGAAATGATTGTGTTACAGATTAACCCAACTTTAAGCAATGCGTTTGAACGAGCATGCATGCGGGTACGAACGGAACGGAACAAATCACCACCGGTGTCGTCGACAGACAGAGATATCTAGCATATGCGCAAAAGGAGGGATGGTCACAAATAGACAAACAAGCACAAGATCGAA
>JAAXCT010003025.1:0-47447 GCA_012490785.1 Eragrostis nindensis | reverse complement strand
GTAACAATATTGCAACGATCTTTTAACACACATCACGATTTTGTAGCGAAGTAGTTAGCATTCAGGTGGTGGAATTTGTATGAACCTAAAACAAATTAGTTAAATATTTGCTCCTGCGATCATCGATTTGCATGAGTAATCAGTGAAATTGTGGGAGAGAAGTTCAGTATAAGAAAAACTGCTGAAATATAGAAATGTGCAACGTTTTTCAAAGCATTAATGTGACAACTTTGCAATAAACTTGATAAAAGGCGTGATTATATTAAACCTCACCAAACCCTGGCACCCACAACAGAAAAGACCCTACCAATCAAGAAACCAATCTGCACTCCTGTTCTGGCTGCTTTCAAGGAAGACCACATGTCTAGGAGTTGCAGAAAGAACAAGGAACTGTTGTGGACAGCAATATACCTACTCTTCTGTCAACGCTTTTGCAGTTCAACATCCTTACTTCTTCTAGTTTAATATGCATGTTGCAGGCAACCTCAGAATATTTGGGAAATGGCCTTAATCTGAAGGAAGCAAAAAAAATGTGAACTGGAAGGCTAAAAGGTTGCTTGCTAGATGAAGTACTTGCACAAAAAGGCACGTTGCGATATTCAAGATATTTCTAGGCTTTAAGACTGAAACTGGTATTAGAGCGAGTTTCACTAACCTAATTTCTTGCTGCTACTGTAGAATATAGAGGTCTCGGTTTCTTGAATTGCAGAACATAGCCACAGATTTCAGGATCAAATGATTCACAAATGCAAGCCTCAATTTATGTCACAGTACCAAAATATTGCAATTTTGTAAAGACTATGAAATGTAATGCTATTCTAATAAGGGGTTTCCTCTAAAAAAAGAGAGGAACACGTATGCTATGGAACCAGCGCTTACACTATGTGCTACAGGAATCACATGAAAAACGTGCCGAACATTATCATGCAGGAAGCTCCTTGAGAATGGGGGCTAACTATATATGTTTTGATTGTTATGTATGGGGTAGGCTCAAAGCATGAGTTAAGGCCCGAATATAGGGGGCGGCTCCCTGAGGATGGAACACGGTTCTGGATTTTCTCGGCTAGGGCTCCGATTGAGTTCCCTGTACGACAATACCGTGGGGACGGTCTTTCCCCCACCGGCCGAGTTTTTTTTTTTTTTTTTTGTATATGTTTTGATTGTTGTTATAGCTTCTATTGTATGTTTGGGATTTCCTTTGTAATCAGCAAAATATGTGCCCATAGGCAGGCAGCGATATGCCAACTCACCAACTCTTTTGGTAGGTGAACGTTGGAGCATAGCTATGGGCCAAACTCTTCAGGTAAGGGTTGATAAATGAGCATGCCCCCATTACCAATTACAAAGCTCCACAAATTGTGACACTTGATGTACGGCTCTAGTATAGGATACCTATAATAAACAAGCAAAAGTGCTTTGTACAGATGAAGTGAACACACAAAAAACAAAATCCTTGTAAAGGACTGTGGAGCCTGGAGCTTTCTTGGCGCCTTAAGCTAAAGCACACGCTAAAATACACAGCATTTCGTTTTATTAGAGTTGCCTGACCAAGAAAGATGAGCAACGAACTGATGGTCAGCAGAGCGAGCTGAGCCTCCACAGCGCTTTCCCACCGGGCCAGCAATAGTTGCATTAACTGACAACACTCTCGGGCCGGGCTTTCAGGGCAGCGTGCAACAACAGTAGCAATGGGAAAAAAATTTGTTCCGTCGATGGGTACAGATGATGCAGGATCCTCTAAACACTCGATAAATAATCAGACCCAACACTGCAGATTTCAGTGTTGGTATAGATGATGCAGCATGCAAGGCTGCAGAACCGAATCTATAAAAACAATTCAGGAGTCGAGGAATAGGAAATTCTGACAAAATATGTAGGCAACAACTGAAGCTTTAATACATTGACAAAATCAACCTAGGACACAAATATGTAGCAACTAACTACTGACACAACTATGTTAATTACAAACTAAGATCGAATCCACTGAATCAGTGAAGGGGAAATCAAACAGAAGACCAAGACACACTGACGTATCTATTTATTCTTATTCAAAGTTGACCAAGAAACCTTCACCAAAATTGAGGCCAATTCCATGTTCATTGTTTGGCTGGAACAACCATGATTTGTCGCTTTGAAGGAACGACAATGTTCAGTGGAACAGTAAGAACCTGAACCTATCTTGAACTTCAAATCCATAGAAGTACCCATCTGAACAGCAATGACATGCCTCCTTAAGCCACGTGACTCGCCAATCACACCATCAAAGAGTCGAATTTCGTCATGTAACCAACTCGTAAAACAGCTGATACATAAATCAAAACTACATTGCACTTCTGATATGGCAACTTCCATCGTTGCCTCCACTGCATTCTTGAGACACATTTGATTTATGTCAACTGCACCATAATTTCCATGGATGCGTTTTGTGAATGGTTCAGACGATATGATTATTTCGTTAATCATTGCTGCACCATCAATCAGCTGCAGGTCGTCTTCCTCTCTATCTCCTGACTTGATCCTCATGTCATATTCAATTAGAATAGCGCAAGATAAATTAATCCCTCTCTTAGGGCCAGTCATCTGGATGAGGGAACCCTACAAAATTATTCTAGTTTAGTCATTCTTTAGCAAAGTAAGAAATATCTAAAGCTAAATACTTCCCCTATGGAGTTTCACTTGAAACAATAGCTAATTAACAGTATTCTACAACTGCTAGCTAAGACCTTTGTCACGTATCAAATTCCAAATATCAATCATATAGGCTTGTGTTAAATAAAGAAACAAAACAAAGACAGTTTTCATGGGATCATTCATGATATCAAGGGTCCAAAACTATTCTTTTAATTTTATTTCGAATATGCAATGCTTATCTGCACCTAAGATAACAGTTATCATAGTCTATTCCTAACCTAATGTCATTTCATAAAATTACTTGACATAGGGCTTATACAATCTACAATATCATTTTTCTGCTTTTCGATACAATAAACACTTGGAGTCATCTTTTGCAGCTATAACACAAAAAAAAATCCCTAAATATTGGCTGCCTTTCAGATATGTATATCCACATAAGTAATATACCAAAAACTGTATGCTCCAATCATATTTGTTCTATGTGATGAGTTTGGCTTTATATAATGGAACAAATAAAGTACTTGAAATAATTGTAAGTACAGATGCGCACCTGCTGCACGATGACAGGATCATCCCTGCTAATATTGATAATATAATTAAGTAATTGATCCAGATTATCACGCGCAGCACATATCCATATAACTCCACTGAGCCGCAGTCCAAATGAATTTTGGACAGCTTTAATGAGAAAAACTTGCCACATGGGACGTGTCTATGAATAAAGCAAGTCCCACGATTCAGGACACAATGTCTGTTGGGATCTGACAACATCATTGCCTCCAATCGAGCTTCATAAAAGATTACATGTTAAATTGAAACGGGAGTAATATTTCCAGTAGTTTTAAGACACACAAGTTTCATTTTACTCACTTAATATACATAAATAAAAGGCTTAGTTTTATGGTTCAATACATTGTTTTATCCATCTCACTTTACCGCTCCCATCCACACGCTCAACCTAAACTACTAAAATTGCACCACTTCATGTGGGCCAATAGATGGAATCATATCCTATGTTCCAAAATATTAAAGTATTTTCATGATTATATTCTGTGACTGAAGCTACAGTCTCAAATTAAAGGGCAGGAATCTGTAGACTGTATACCGTTGAAGGCCAGGTTATGAGGGGTCGAGCCCAATGGCACCACGGAATCCCAGCAGCAGTTTCGAGCGCATGAGAACAAAGAGGACAAACCTCTTTAATTCTTGCTTCATAATTGGAGGTGCCTTTTATCCTTACATTTATGGAAAATTCATCTCTATGCTACTACTCATGTAATCCTAAGCCGCAGTTTAAAGTGGATCAGTGTGTAACACGGATTTAGTGGTCAAATGAGATGAACAATTCTTAAGGGGTTAACTAGACAACAAAAAACTTTGGGGGAGTTAAAAGGTATTTTTGCAAAAGAAAAATATACTTTTTTTTCTAATTGATTTGTTCTGTACAACTATTGCCTATTGAAAACTTCATGTACCACATTTATATACGATTCTCAGAACCAACTTGTCCTTTAATCATTGTCTTTCTTCAGCTACACCAATACTCTATAGGTCAGCAACGGAGTGTTTACATGAATTTCTAATGCTACACAAGGTGAATTTCACTGGAAAATATTATCATCCCTATGGCGTGAGCACTGTCCGAAGATCAAAATATAAAAGAGGAAAAGATATGTAGATCACTTACTCTCATTACGGTCTGCGATACGAAATTCTTTTTTCCAGTAGTAGGTGCCCTTGTTGATAGAACCATCACGGTGGCTACTCAATGGAATTGGAGGCAAACAGGAACATCATGGCCGTGGTAACAAATAAGGTCTTCTTCTGGCCAACTTGAATATTCTTCTTCATCATCAGTAACCTCGCTGGCACTTGGCCGTCACATCTTCGTGGCCATAGCTTGCCTCCCTTGTATCTCTTGCGAAATCGGAGAGCTCTACTGTTGTCGTATTAGCATCTTTATCACCATGAATGACATCCATAGTTTTCCTCCCATCATCTTCACCATTGGCAGGACGAACATCACCATACGAGGAAATAACTCCTGGATTGCACCCCTGTTCTCTTCATTATTCATTTCTTTTGTGATGTTAACGTGCTTGCCCAGGGAAATCCTGGTGCCGTTAGAGAAGGCACAGATACGGCCTATGGAAGAAGGAAAGGAGGAGGCTGCGCCTGTCCAACTCCTGGCTTTTTACTCCTCTGCTCCGGGCCATGTACTGAGATCCTTGACGAATTCTGTCGCCAAAGAGCATAAAAGCCAATCTCAGCATCCGGCTCAAATGAGATGATATTATCGGTCAGGGTTGAAATCGTGATGTAGCTTCAGCATCGGAAACAGGAAAACACACCGTGGAACGCGATGGGCGAGTGAACGGCGTGCCGCCGTGACGGGATCGCGTCGTTGCGCTAGAGCTGGTGGCCACCAGCGAGGCGGAGCAGGGGACCTGCAGAACATGAGAAGTTGCGAGGTAGAAGACAGGCGTTGCATTGGGGCAGAGAAGGCGGTGATGTTGGGTTTGGGAGCGTTTGAGCCGAGGGAGACGAAGAATCGAGTGCGAGAGGAGATTTGCCGGTCATGGCGCGGCGGCGGGGCTCGAAGCGGGGGAGGAGGAATAGCCGAGGATACCTGCTGGGCCAAGCTGATGGGCCGGCCTGCTCCACAAATCGTTTAAACCTTGCATTACCTCGGACGGAGCATTGTGCTCAAAAAAAAAAAAAAAAAAAACCCGGAGGAGCATGGAACGACTTCAATGGCACAGCCTGCACAAGGCATGGTGATATATAACGTATCCTATGAGAACCAGGTTCGTATGAGAACTATGAGAACTCTAATCTGGGCCAAGAAGATCGTGATCCAAAGGGGACGCATAGGGAGAGGTGGGAGGGGGATTTTGCATAAAATTCTCCCCTCCCACCTCTCCCTATGCGTCCCCTTTGATCAAGATCTGTGGAGCCCAGATTAGAGTTCTCATAGTTCTCACACGAACCTGGTTCTCATATGATACGTTGCCTATATATAGCGCTTTCTGATATACAAAAAAATATATAGAGAGAGAGAGAGAGCTTTCTGATCCCGAATGCCGGAGGAGCTTAATTAAGCCCCCTTCGTCAACAGGCCGGCGAAAAGACGTACTACTTCGCTTGATGGTGCAAACGTCAGCATCAGCAAGGCGCCTTTTTTGTGTTGGACAATTGAACACAGGCACGCTGGCGGGTGATAGCTTTGTGTAACAAGAAGCAGCGACACGATAAAATATATAACATTTTGCGATCTAAAAAAGAACAGCTTGGAGATTTAGTGTCGCTGCTAGTACGGTGCGACACGACAATTGGTAAATACCCCAGCAATAAACCGACCACATGAAATGGCTTTTCAGAGTTCTGCTAACCATTCAACTAGGATCTGGTTTGAGGCACACTATTTATTGAATATACCCCATGTTGTAACATTGTGTTTGGGTTTTGGACATGACCATGGAAAACGAATTTACAAGTTAAGCTTTGGCAGCCCATTCTGTGTTGCTGTAGCTGTGGAATGGTGGAAGCCGGCAAAGGCCATGGTGCACCAGCCATAACCGCTTCGATTTCCCAGGTCTCTCGAGGGCAGTTTGTAAGGTTCCTACATCCTTCTGCCGTCACATACTGCAGCAAAGAAGATTACTGTTAATTTCAGAAGAGAGCAAAGGCCATGTAGCTGTTTGCACTTCGGGACATTATCGTAATGTGAAATCCATGGCACAGTACAAAAGCCATAAACCGAGACAATGGGTCTCTAATAGCAGTAGATGTAGTAGTAGCTTTTGCTTTCACTTGTTAACTCTTTACTGCTTTTTTGAACTCACCCTGGCTGTAATTTCGTTGCCTTGAGAATATTCTTGCCTAAATAAGCACTATTTTGCAAGATCACCATCGTTTTCGAAAACTGATGGTAAAATCGCAAAATCTGAAAACGATGGTGGTGAAAACGCAATTGGAAAAAAAAACCGATGGTTGTTTTGCAAATGTCCCATATATTTATCTCACTATATTCTACCACAAGAAGTCTAATATGTAGGATTTTGTTTTAGGTATACATATAGTGGTGCACAGCAGCAGCGAAGAGGCCTTTATGCACAAGCAGTGGTGCAAAAGTAATTACGAACACGAGGTAAACAAGACATACCACATCACTTTCAATGCGAACACCACCAAAGGTTTTATACTTTTCAACTTCTTGCCAGTTGAAGAACTTTGAGGAAATTTGATCATCCCTTGCTCGTGTCAGCAAAGCATCGATGAAATAACAACCTGGCTCCACTGTGATAACCTACAAACCAGACCATAGAAGCTCAGTTCATATTAGTGCATTACCATACTAAGAAATTACTAGTTGAAAGATATCGGCAAGACAAATTATTTTCTTGTTTCAGACTTCCAGTGGCACGGACTATTTTTTCCTTCAATTCCAGTCTCCGTTTTTATATAGGATCATGAAGGGTTAGTATAACAAGTGTCAACTATCATGCCAAATATTTGTGGGCAAATGGAGCAAAGCAGCATTATATGCATAGAAACCAGATAGACTGCAAGTATAACGGATCTCAGGAACCTCATGCAGCAATGCAGATTGCTTATCAAGAATTGAATATGAGAAAGGAACGACTTCCAGAAACTGAGGAATCCTATAGCCATCTTCTGCTCTCCCACAAATTGTGCACAAGAAAGTGATATGTACATGATATTGCTCAAATAACATAAGGCTAGTTAGATACTGTGTATTGAACAGAATAAGGTTGGAGTTCCCAAAAGACGAGGGCAAAAAAGCCTGAATGGCTTGCTGAGAAGAAATCGGACAACCATACAACCTCTCATTGTCAATCATGATCCATGGCGCAGCAAATAAAAGAGCAGAAGATTCTGAGAATCTTAAGGACAAGTAAACTAACCATGCCTTCTTTGAGTTCTCTTGTGGTCCGCAGGGAACTCAGTCCTGGCTCCTTTGGCCTCTCTAATCCCTAAGGTCAAACAAGCATTCATGTCAATTGAAAGCAGGGAACAAGTGTAAATTGAAAACGATGTCCATAAATAGACTATGAAGAGTGTATTAACCTCAGGGTAGCCTCCTGGGTCATGGGTATCAATCCCAAGTAAGTGTCCAAGACCGTGAGGCATGAAAACAGCACCTAACCTTTGAGCCATCATATCTTTAACATCCCTGAAGAAAATGGTGTCCAAGGAACTGATAAGTGGGAAGAAAGTAGTTGACACGTTGAAAATTTGATAGGACCAGTGAGTTACATACGCACCCATGGAGAATTTGTTCTTTCTTGAGAGATTCAAGTATTGTCTGCTCTGCCAATCTGCAAAAATGTTTGAAATAAGATTGAATATAATGACAACATGAATCCGCTTGATAGATTAAGCCACTAGCCAAGGTTCCAAACACATGTTTCAAAGTAGATCGAATTTGAAAATAAACACATTAACAGTAAGAAATCAAATAATGAAGCAAACGTGGTGAATGTGGCAAAGCAGCACTGTATGCATCGAAAATTGCAACATAAAAATAAAATGAATCTCCAGTTATACTTCTTGAATGGGTGTGTTACTAATTGCATGGCTGCTTAAAATTTCAACAATGCATTCTTACTTGTGCATATCCAACCAACTGACTCCAGGCCGCATGTGTGATATGACAGCATTATGAGCCTTAAGGACAGCCTGTACAAAATGTAGATAGCTAGATCAAAGAGCAAAACCGATAACTTAACCTTTTATGTTTTGTATCACTTGCAGAAAGTAATAGGATAAAGTTGATTTTTATCACTAGGTACTTACATTGTATATTATTATCTGACTGCTGTTGAATTTCCCGTTTATCTGCAAATATAGAAGCTCATTAGATGATATTAACAAACAAATGTTGGCATAAGAACAAAAGAAAATAGTGATTTACATGAAGAGACTGTTGAAAGTAAAAGTTATAATCTAGGTTCTCAACGATAATAACAAAATAAGGGGTCGAAGTGATTTCTCTGCGCCTCTGCCAGCTATAACTCATGGCCAGCTTAACACTATAGATGAAACTAGCCTAAGGTAGCAAGTGTTTGAAGTTAAATAAAAGAACAAATATTTTATAGATCCCAACTAAACTTAAACTATATATTACATTAAGCTTGATTTTATTCAGAGCCAATGATCTGATAGCACATGAATACTTTTAATTGAGACAGCAAGGTTAAGATAAACATACAATAAGCGCATGAGAAGGACCCTTTTTAATACAAAAACATGGTAGCACTGTGGAAGGCTCCTTTTGTACATTTGATACACGACCAAAAGCTATTCAAGGAAATTAGGGTAGGCGCCCCCCTTTAATGCCAATGATTTTGTAAGGGAAAAAAAAACATCCAGAAGCAGCCCCACATAAACCAGTTGATAGCATAACATATACAGTACACAGGTGCCAGTTCCTTTTACAGAACAACATCTATTGAAGTTGAAATATAGACATTGAAATTTAGGACACAATAGCTAGGAACATAGATGCCTGGAGTTTCAAGTACTTACAGGGTATGAGCATGTAATATCAGATGCATAGAAATGATATTCAGCTCCCATATCCATTAGCGCCATGTCTCCATCGTCTAAAGTCTGAAAGAGCATGGACAACTATTAGCAAAGAGTAAAGTGAAACCCATAAACCCCGTACCAGTAATAAATTATCATGCAGTAGTCACAAAAATACCCTTCATGGCTTAGGATCTTGGGTAAATTAGAACCATTTATTACAATGTCCAATTTTCAGAATATGACCGCTAGTGCTAGATGTGAAAATAATATGTCAAAAGGCACGATATTAAAGTATTCAAGGATTAAGTTTCTTTTGGTGAGCATTATCAAGAAAATTAAGTCAATTGGACATCCAAACAGGATCATCTAAATGAATATCCACCTACCCGGTCATTTGGAGCTGCCGCATGTCCATAATGGAGAACAGCACTGCAAAAGAGTAGAACATTAATAACGTATACAAATCCATTAAATTGAAATGCAATAAAATTTAATCGTTGAAGATTGGTCTTGATCTTGAAAGCAAATTTCAACTTCCGAGGTGACAGAGTCAAGGCAGACCTAAAAGTAGCCAATAATGTCGCATGGTCTATTTTTGTACTAAGAGAACAGTCCTACAGAAATTGGACGTTTCTGGAATTGCAACAGTTATTTTCTGGCGCTACATGATGTCACTACAAGTTTGTGATCTTGAACAGGGTAAAAAATTACTCCCGAACTTTTAATAAAAATAGCATGTGAAACAGCAATGACCTTGAAAACGGTGAACAAATAATTCTGAACTATTGGACTCTCAAAAAACAAAAAACATGTGATGGTTAACTGCTTCCAATTTTAACAAATGGTAATTCACTCATGAGTCCGCAATTTTCCAGATATGCATCAACATCTAGCATTCTCACCTGTTCTCTCAGTGGCACATATGCATGTGTAAGAGCAATGTCTGCAACCTCCGTACATATAAGAATGATGAAGGAAGATGCTTTCTAACTGATATTCCTTCATGCCTGGTCTTGCTTGTCTCATAACCTAATAAAATAACAAAGCAGATCCATATAATGCCTGCTTAAAGAAACACAGCATTTGGCAGTTATAAACTCAAAGGATCCATAAGGGAATTTCTGCGAATTGGATGTCTTTGATGGTGGTTTCTTTTTCTTTGCTGGTGGCAGAGCTGTATCTTTCTGTGAAGAGTGAAGTTAAGACCTGGTGGCATAAGGTGTAAAAATGCATTGCTACTTTATTCCTTCAAATGTTTGCAATTGAACATTGCAAGCAGTTGCTCACTCACTCTAATGTCTAGTATAAGCCAAGACATTTACATTATTCACAATACTAAAGACAATAGGCAAAGGAATAGCTACTCTGGACCAGGACCAATCATAGCAGAAATAAAGTAACACTACGAAATGTTTGGTCAATGATAACTGGCAATTTGGGTGCAATAGCAAGCCCAAAAATGAGTGACCATGGTTTCACCGTGACTCAGCACCACGAGCTATAGTGCAGTAGCACAAATGAAGATAGAAACATTTGATTAGCATGACGTCCAGTACTCGGAAAAACAAGTACCTCAATATGAGCTTCAGAGCTGACGTCATTAGCATACTGAATGAGGGCAAGCTCTAAGTCAGATTTGATCACACGGCACTCAGTTAAAATAGGATGAAGCAGACTTGAATCAGTATCAAACTTCTCCATTCCCTAGCATAGAGCAAAAAGACATTTAAATCGTAAAAATCAGAAGAGAGAAAATGTAAGAGAAATTACGCACATTTATTATTGGATAACACAATCTGACTTTTATTTGAGGATCTTGTTTTGGTTCCTTGGAAAAGAATACATGAGGTGTAATGTAATGCAAGCCTTATGCTATCTAAAACATCAAAAGTTCAAAAATAACTGGTATAACTAGCTCGTGACAGGCGATACCTCAAAACTAGCAGGTTTTGAGTAATTTCCAGAGTCCGTATTCTTTCCATGTAAGAGAAACAGGAGAGGTTTCCCATCACCACTGAAACGATCTTGCAAAACTTGTGCAATCTCATCAACATAGAAGACCACATCGATCTTGTACGTATCCTGTGCATATAGAAAACATTATGTTCATCCAGAATGTAGCATAGGTTGAAGAAAACAAATTCGGAAGATGAAGTACCTTGAAATAGGACAAAGGTTTTATTTCACCCATCCAAACAGCATAATCAGAAGGCAATCTTGGAGCGAACAAAATTGACTGTCCAGAGGCAACGTCCTACAACAACAATTGAAGGCCAAGTCAGCACATACAGCATAATAAAAAATCATCATCATCATAAGGCTACAATGAGTTGCATTAGTAAGTCCTGTTTTTTGAGGAAAGTACAGTAGGGGAAGCCCCTACTGTGGTAATATAGAGTTCAACATTCATTTACAAAAATAACCTCTGTAAATCATAAGCAAAATAGTAACAATCATGTGGACATTTCAAAGTGCAAGCATATGAAACATTAGAGAGAAATTTTAGTTTGTTTCCATGAAACCATATGCAGTAATTCATAAAACTAATCAGATTCAAACGATTCCAACCCAAGTGAGATTTACTAACGCATTAACAAAGGTTGTATTCCCTTTATACGCTCGAATAAGGAAGAGAACTCACGACTGCGCCGTAGAACCCTGGCTCCCGCACCCCGAAGAGGTAAGCGAAGTAGCTCTCCTGCCTGTGACATTTACGATCAGCATCTCGCTCCTTAAAATCAAAAATACAAAAATCATTTCAGCGCGAGTACCTGAAGAGCTCGAGGTGATCGGTGCAGTACCGCGTCTGCTCCTCCCCTCCCTGCAGAAGAAGAACCCAATGGAGCCCACAAGTTAGCACGGCGATGATCAGATCAAACCACCCCCAAAACAGAAAGCCAAAAAAAAAAAGGATTGCACCTGGAGGAGCACCAGTCCGCGGAGCGGGCGGGCGGACGCGGATAGATGGCCGCGGAGGGCGGCAACGAGGCGATCACGGTTGCCGGCGTGCAGCTCCATGGGCACCGCCGGCGGGGCAAGGGATGAGGAGGAAGACGCCATGGCTGGTAGGCCGTGGCGTGTGGCCTTCGACTGGACCGCCCTCCAAAGCTCAGCGATTTATTGGAGAAAAGAGTGTGTCTGGGCCAATGCTACTCAAAAAGGCTTCCGACGGATGGGGGCGGACCATTATGTGCTTCGCCTTTTCAATTCCACGGCCTGTTAGGCCCTATGCAACTTCTTTAGTGAATCTAGCCGCCCGGCGCGGCGCGGCGAGCTCCGAACGCCGTGTCTGGGCAGCAGCGGCGACGGCAACAGCAGGACGAGGAGAGTGTCGGTATGAATCGTGCAGCGTGCAAGACTGCAGAACCGAATCGACAAAAACAATTCAAGAGTAGAAGATATAGGAAATTCTGACAAACATATGTAGGCAGCAACTTAAGCTCAAATGCATAGAGAAAATCAACATGGGGCACAACTGTGGCAATCAACCACGGACACAATTATGTTGATAACAAATAAAGCTCGGATACACTGAATCAGTCAGGGGAAATAAAACAGAAGACAGAGGCACATTGGCGTATCTAATCTTATTCAAAGTTGACCAATACACCTTCACCGAAACGGAGGCCAACTCCATGTTTATTGTCTGACTGGAACATCCATGAATCGCCGCTTTGAAGGAATGGCAATGTTCCGCAGAACAGCCAGAACCTGAACCTATCTTGAACTTCAAATCCACAGAAGTACCCATCTGAACAGCAACCACATGCCTCCTTAGGCCACATGACTCACCAATCGCGCCATCAAAGAGTCGAATTTCATCATGTAAACCACTGGTAAAACAGCTGATACACAAATCAAAACTACGCTTCACTTCTGATATGATAACTCCCATCGTTGCTTCCACTGCATCCTCAAGACACATTTGATTCATGTCAACTGCACCATATTGTCCATGGATGCGTTTTGTGATTGGTTCAGACGATATGATGATGTCGTTAATGATTGAAGCACCATCAATCAGCTGCAGGTCGTCTTCCTCTCGATCTCCTCTCTTGATCCTCATGTCATATTCAATCAGAATAGAGCGAGATAAATCAATCCCTCTCTTAGGGCCAGTCATTTCGATGAGGGAACCCTGCAAAATTATTCAAGCTTAGTCATTCTTCGTAGCAATGTAAGAAATATCTAAAGGCAAATACATTCCCTATGGCATTTCACTTGAAACAATAGCAAGTTAACAGTATTTTACAGATGCTAGCTAACACCTTTGTCATGTATCAAATTCCCAATATCAATCATATAATTTTTTTGCTAAATAACCAAAAGAAATACTGACGTGATGGGACCATTCATGATATAAAGGGTCCAAAATTATTCCTTCAAGTTTATTTGGAATATGCAATGCTCACCAGGACCTAGTAGAACAGTTATCTTAGTCTGTTCTCAACCTAATATTCGTTTCATACATTACTTGACACAGGGCTTATACTACATCCACAATATCATTTTGCTGCTTTTGGATACAGTAGTCATCTTTTGCAGATATAACACGAAAAAAAATCCCTAAATATAGGTAGCCCTTTCGGATGTATACTATTCTTCTACTTAAAGAAAAGTTCTCTTTAGTAAAAACTAAAGAATATATATATGTACTACTACTAATAATAGAAATCACAATAGGGGCATGTTCCAGCTCAGACAAGAGATGGTAAACAGTTACTACATAACAAACATATATGCCACAATACCCGTTTCACGATAATAAGGAGGTCAACAGTGCAAAGTGAGCTAAACTATTAAACAAATTAAAAGCACAATTAATACAACATTTCCATGATATGCCAACTTCAATGATGTAGTATATATAAGTGATATACCAAAGCACTGTGATAAGTTCGGCCTTATATAGTGGAACGAATAATGTAATTTAAAATAGTTGTAAGTATAGAAGCGCACCTGCTGCACGATCACAGGATCATCCCTGCTAATGTTGATACAATAATTAAGTAATGGATCCACATGATCACGCGCGGCAATGTAACCATATAACTCCACTGAGCCGCAGTCCAAATGTATTCTGGAGAACTTAAACGAGAAAATTTGCCACATGGAACGTGTTTTATGAGTTAAGCAAGTCTCGCCATTCAGGACACAATCATTGCTGGGATCTGATAACATCTTTGCCTCCAATCGAGCTTTACAAAAAAAAAGTACATGTTAAATTAAAATGGGAAATTAATACATACAAGATTTCCATTTGACTCACCTTAAAACATAAAAGGTTTAGTTTTCTGGTTTAATAAATTTTCCCATCTGACTTTACTACTCACATCCACACGCTCAACCTAACTACTAAAACTGCACCACTTCATGTGGTGCCAATAGATGGCATCATACTATGTTCCAAAATATTCAAATATGTTCATAAATATATTCTGTGATTCAAGCAACAGTATCAGATTAAAGGGTAGGGATTGACGCGGTACCACGAGATGCCCGGCAGCAGTTTCAAGCTCGTGAAAATGAAGAGGATAAACCTCTTTAATTCTTGCTACATGATTGGAGGTGGCTTTTATCCTTAAATTTATGGAAAAATCGTATCTACAGTACTTGTGAAATCCTAAGGTGCAGTTTACAGCTGCGGGCAACACCACTGCCCTACTTGGGATTTAGGTTGTTGCCCATAGCAGTTAGCATTGCCTGGATAACTGTTTAACCCCAGAGATACGAAAATGTGGCAATATGAGAAATCACCAAAGGGTTAGATTCAACTCAAAGTGGGTCAGGATTGACCCGGATTTAGTGGTAAAATGAGATGAACAATTGATAAGGGGTTACCTGAACAACAAAAAACTTTGGTGGGTTAAAAGGGACATTTGCAAAAGGAAGATAAACTTGTGCTGTACAACTATTGCCTATTGGAAAGTTTCATGAACCCCATCTATCTATGATTCGCATAACCAACTTGTCCGTTTAGTCGCCTCTTTCTCTTCATCTCCAGCAACTACACCAATATTCCTTAGACTGCTATTCTATTATATCTTTGCAAAACAGGTAGGTGATGGAGTGTTTTGGTGAATTTCTAAGGTTACACAGGGTGTATATATTATGATCCCTGAAGCCTGACCACTATCCGAAGATCAAATACAAAATACAAAAAGATATGTTGGTCACTTACTCTCATTTCGGTCCGCGATATGATATTCTTTTCTCCAGTGAAAGTTGCCCCTGTAGATAGCACCATCACGGTGACTGCTCAATGGAATCGGACACACATGGGGAATATCATCGCTGTGGTAACAAACAGGGTCCTCTTCTGGCCATTTTGAATATTCTTCATCATCACTAACCTCACTGACACTTTGGACCCTCACATCTTGCTGAACAAATGCTACCTCCCTTGTATCTTGTTTGAAATCGGAGAAATCTACTGTTGTCCTGTTAGCATCTTTATCAGCATAAATGGCATCCATAGTTTTCATCCCATCATCGTCACCAGTGGCAGGACGGACATCACCATAACGAGTAAAGAATTCCTGGATTGCACCCCTGTTATCTTCATTATTCGTTGCTTTTGTGATGGGAACGTGCTTGCCAAGGGAAATCCTGGTATCATTAGAGGCACGGATCCGGTCTATGGCAGAAGGGAAGAGGCTGCACTTGTCTGTTGCACCCAACTCCTCGCTTTTACTCCTCTGCTCCTGGCGATGTACTGGTATCCTTGACGAATTCTATCACCAAAGAGCATAAAAAGCCAATCTTAGCATCCGACTCAAATAAGATGGTATCATCAGTTAGGGTTGAAATCGTTTGACATTGATTACTTATTGTCTCCCTTTCTCTTTATTTTAGAACTCACATACCATGAGAAAAATGAGATTTAAAATTTGCAATCAAAGTACAAAGTTCGTGACTATCCAGATCCAAAACTTCAGCAACAGATTAAAGACGGAAGCTTTAGCACAGGAACAAAAAAACACACCGTGGAGCGCGACGGGGAAGTGGACAGCGTGCCGCCGTGACTGGAAACCTTCGTTGCGCTAGAGCTGATGGCGACCAGCCAGGCGGAGCAAGGCCCTGTAGAACATGTGACGCTGCGAAGTAGAAGACAGGCGTTGCATAGGTGCAGAGCGGGTAGCGATGCTGGGGCGGTGGAGGAGACGAAGAATCGAGTGAGTGGGGATTTGCCGGTGATGGGCGCGGCGGCGGGGTTGGGAAGGAAGAGCTGAGAGTAGGGTCACGTTTTTTTGTTTTAGGAAAGAGAGTAGG
This sequence comes from Eragrostis nindensis, assembly GCA_012490785.1. Lineage (NCBI taxonomy): Eukaryota > Viridiplantae > Streptophyta > Magnoliopsida > Poales > Poaceae > Eragrostis > Eragrostis nindensis. The sequence continues at coordinate 30,986 of JAAXCT010003025.1, read as the reverse complement.
GTCACGTGGCTGCATCGTAATACCTGCTGGGCCAAGCTGTGGGCCGGCCTGCTCCACAGAACATGGAACCCGCTGCTGGGATTACTGGGGTCGCTCCATGCTCCAAGGAAAAGAACCCGTACATGACACCACCCTTAGGTTTTTAGCCTACATTCGCGCCTGTGATAAAGTAGAGGCGACCTCATACAACTCAACTCAACTCAACTCAGCCTAATTGCCGCGCAGTGGGGCAGTCAAGGACAACAAGATCGAATACACTGAACCAGTCAAGTGGAAATCAAACGCATACTCTTATGCAAAGTTGACCAAGAAACCTTCACCAAAATTGCGGCCAACTCCATGTTTATTGTTTGACTGGAACAATCATGATTTGTCGCTTTGAAGGAAAGACAGTGTTCGGTGGAACAGTAAGAACCTGAACCTATCTTGAACTTCAAGTCCATAGAAGTACCCATCCGAACCGCAATCACATGCCTCCTTAAGTCACATGACTCACCAATCACACCATCAAAGAGTCGAATTTCGTCATGTAACCCACTGAAAAAACAGCTGATACACAAATCAAAACTACATTGCACTTCTGATATGTCAACTTCCATCGTAGCCTCCACTGCACTCTTAAGACACATTTGATTTATGTCAACGGCACCATAATTTCCATGGATGCGTTTTGTGAATGGTTCAGACGATACGACCATTTCGTTAATCATTGCTGCACCATCAATCAGCTGCAGGTCATCTTCCTCTCGATCTCCTGACTTGATCCTCATGTCATATTCAATTAGAATAGCGCAAGATAAATTAATCCCTCTCTTAGGGCCAGTCATCTCGATGAGGGAACCCTACAAAATTATTCTAGTTTAGTCATTCTTTAGCAAAGTAAGAAATATCTAAAGCTAAATACTTCCCCTATGGAGTTTCACTTGAAACAATAGCTAGTTAACAGTATTTTACAACTGCTAGCTAAGACCTTTGTCACATATCAAATTCCAAATATCAATCATACAGGCTTGTGTTAAATAAAGAAACAAAGACTGTTGTGATGGGATCATTCATGATATCAAGGGTCCAAAACTATTGCTTTAATTTTGTTTCGAATATGCAATGCTTATATGCACCTAGAATAACAGTTATCATAGTCTGTTCTTAACCTAATTGTCATTTCATAAAATTACTTGACATAGGGCTTATACAATCTACAATATCATTTTGCTGCTTTTGGATACAACAAACACTTGGAGTCATCTTTTGCAGCTAACACCAAAAAAAAAAATCCCTAAATATTGGTTGCCTTGCAGATATGTATATCCTTTCCTCTACTAGAAGACAGATTCTCTTTATTAAAAAAATTAAATCAAAGTAGGGGCCTGTTTCGGTTCAGAAAAGAGATGGTAAACAGTTACATAATAAAATATCTGGCACAACACCCATAGACTAATCCCACCTCAAGACATTAAGGAGGTCAATAAAACAAATTAAAAGCACAAATAGTACAACATTTCGACGCTATGCCAACTTCAATGATGACGTACACAAAAGTAATATACAAAAAACTCTAAGCTCCAATCATATTTGTTCTATGTAATGAGTACGGCTTTATATAGTGGAAAAAATAAAGTAATTTGAAATAATTGTAAGTACAGATGCGCACCTGCTGCACGATGACAGGATCATCCCTGCTAATATTGATAATATAATTAAGTAATGGATCCACATTATCACGCGCAGCAATATATCCATATGACTCCACTGAGCCGCAGTCCAAATGAAGTTTGGACAGCTTTAGTGAGAAAACTTGCCACATGGGACGTGGTCTATGAATATAGCAAGTCCCACGGTTCAGGACACAATGTCTGTTGCGATCTGATAACATCATTGCCTCCAATCGAGCTTCATAAAAGATTACATGTTAAATTGAAACGGGAAATTAACAGTAGATTAATACATACAAGGTTCCATTTTACTCATACATAATTAAAAGGCTTAGTTTTCTGGTTCAATACATTGTTTTATCCATCTCACTTTACTGCTCCCATCCACACGCTCAACCTAAACTACTAAAATTGCACCACTTCATGTCGGCCAATAGATGGAATCATATCCTATGTTCCAAAATATTTAAATGTTTTCATGACTATATTCTGTGACTGAAGCTACAATCTCAGATTAAAGGGCAGGAATCTGTACTATACCCTTGCAGGCCAGGTTATGAGGGGTCGAGCACAATGGCACCACGGGATTCCCAGCAGCAGTTTTTAGCGCATGAGAACAAAGAGGATAAACCTCTTTAATTCTTGGTTCATAATTGGAGGTGCCTTTTATCCTTAAATTTATGGAAAATTCATCTCTATGCTACTACTCATGGAATCCTAAGGCGCAGTTTACAGCTGCAGGCAACACCACCGCCTAATTGGGACTACTAGGGCAACGCCACTGCCTAATTGGGTTGTTACCCATAGCAGTTTGTATTGCCTGGATACCTTTTGAACCCCTGGGATGTGAAAATGTGGCGATCAATACTGGTGGCGATATGAGAAATCACGAAAAGGTTCATGACATATAGTGGAACTATTATAGTACAAAGATTCAACTCAAAGTGAGATGAACAATTCTTAAGGGGTTACCTAGACAACAAAAAACTTTGGGGGGAGTTAAAAGGTACTTTTGCAAAAGAAATATATACTTTTTCCAATTGATTTGTTATGTACAACTATTGCCTATTGAAAAGTTCATGTACCACATTTATAGACGATTCTCAGAACCAACTTGTCCTTTAATCATTCTTTCTTCTTCATCTCCAGCAGCTACACCAATACTCTATAGGTCAGCAACGCAGTGTTTACATGAATTTCTAATTTTACACAAGGTGAATTTCACTGAAAAATATATTATCATCCCTATAGCTTAGGCACTGTCCAAAGATCAAAATACAATAGAGGAAAAGATATGTAGATCACTTACTCTCATTACGGTCTACGATATGAAATTCTTTTTTCCAGTAATAGTTGCCCTTGTTGATAGAACCATCACTGTGGCTACTCAATGGAATTGGACACACACGGGAAACCCCATCGAGGTGATAATAAATAGGGTCCTCTGCTGGCCAACTCGAATATTCTTCATCATCACTAACTTTGCTGGCACTGTGGCCCCTCACATCTTCCTGACCGTATCTGACCTCCCTTGTATGTTGTTCGAAATCGGAGAGCTCTACTGTTGTTGTATTAGCATCTTTATCACCATGAATGACATCCATAGTTTTCCTCTCATCATCTTCACCACTGGCAGGACGTACATGAGTACATCACCATAACGAGGAAATAACTCCTGGATTGCACCCCTGTACCCTTCATGATTCATTTCTTCTGTGATGGGAAAGTGCTTGCCCAGGAAAATCCTGGTGTCATTAGAGGCACGGATACGGTCTATAGCAGAAGGGAAGAGGCTGCACTTGTCTGTTGCACCCAACTCCTCGCTTTTTACTCCTCTGCTCCTGGCTTTGTACTGGTATCCTTGACGAATTCTATCACCAAAAAGCATAAAAAGCCTATCTTAGCATCCGGCTCAAATAAGATGGTATCATCAGTCAGGGTTGAAATCGTCTGAAATTGATTACTTATTGTCTCCCTTTCTCTTTATTATAGAAATCACATAACATAACATGAGAAAAATGAGATTTAAAATTTGCAATGAAAGCCCAAAGTTCGTGACTATCCAGATCCAAAACTTCAGCGACGGACTAAATACGGAAGCTTTAGCATCGGAACAAGAAAGCACACCGCGGAGCGCAATGGGGAAGTGGACAGCGTGCCGCCCTGACTGGAAACCTTCGTTGAGCTAGAGCTGATGGCGACCAGCCAGGCGGAGCAGGGGCCCTGCAGAACATGAGACGCTGCGAAGTAGAAGACAGGCGTTGCATAGGTGCAGAGCGGGTAGTGATGCTGGGGCGTTGGAGGAGACGAAGAATCGAGTGAGTGGGGATTTGCCGATGATGGACGCGGCGGCGGGGTTGGGAAGGGGAAGGAAGAGCTGAGAGTAGGGGTGGGTACACGTGGCTGCACTGTAATACCCGCTGGGCCAAGCTGATGGGCCTGCCTGCTCCACAAACCATGCTCCAAACTGAAAGCGTAAAAATAGTAAACAGATTCCTAGTGCACATCATACGTGGCTAAAAACAAAGAAAAAGAAACTACTACACTATTTTGCATGTATTGTCACGACTTTTGAGTAAGATCATCTTCGCAAGCGTCATCCACCCGTCAATTAGGTTTAATTAGCTTTTAAACACGTACCAATCTGAAGACGAAAGGCATCTTTTGATTTACCACATGAACCAATAAACCATAGCCGTCAGAGATATTTCGATAGTTAAGACCCTACGAACTGAAATCCCGGTGGGATCAAAAACCGTAGACCAAATTGCATTTCTGAAATATTAGGGGACATTATACGGTCCAGCGACTCCTGCCAGAACAGCCCCGGTTTTCAAAATATAACGCCAAATGTTAGGTTCACAAGTAGCTCAGCAGGCTGCGCTCAAGAGGGCTAGCGGTCACTCCATTTGACACACTGCGTGACTAATTTATAATGAACTATAAGTACGACCGTGCACAACTGCGAAACCAAACTTGCTGTACGATAAATAGCACATCCGGACAGTAAGATGTAAATTAAACCAACAATGATTTGCATCACAGCTTGGGAAAAGGAGGAAATGCAAAATATATATAATATAATTCCGTTCAATTCGACCACCAGTGCAGATGGGGAGATAAAACAGGGAAATAAGGGAACATATGGTTCACAGGGCAGGTGCTCAGTATCCAGACCCGCTACAGTTCAACACATTTTACATATCACAGGTTCATCCATGCCAGGTATCAGAATAAAACTGATGCACTAATGAAGACAAATATAAAGCAATTACGATAAAAGTTAAAATAAAGCAAACATGGAAAACTTGCAGATACGGAACCCTCTTCCCTAAACTAGAAGCACAGCATTAAACAGATCGGACGCCAGAGTTTAACTTTCTGCAGAAGGTTGGGCACTGCCGCTGTTGGCAGGAGCAGCTGCTGTGGCCGCGGCGGGGGCGTTGGAGGGATCCTGTGATGCAGGAGTTGCTGTTGCTTCAGTAGAGTATGCTGGAGGCTGCCCATATCCCCCACTGCCATAAGCATCGCCATAGGACTGCTGCTGTCCATAGCCCGGATGACTCGCAGGGGGCGCACCAGGGTATGGTGGGGGTGCACCATATCCTGGCTGGCTAGAGTAACCATACTGCCCATAACCACCCTGAGCAGACCCGGGAGGTGCCTGTCCATAAGGTGAAGATGTAGGAGGCTTCTGGCCCTGTGGTGAAGGCTGCCCATAAGCGCTCTGGCCATACCCACCTTGCTGTGCCGGTTGGGTGCCATAGCCAGACTGTGGTGGAGCATAGCCAGACTGCGGTGGAGCAGAACCTTGAGCCGGGTAGCTTGACGCAGCACTAGTAGGAGGTTGGCTGGCATAACCAGGGTGGCTTCCAGCAGCTGGAGTTGAAGTTTGCTGCCCTGGAGATGACTGGCTGGCTCCGCCAGGACCACCGTAGCTGGGCGCAGATCCATCCTGAGTGGAGTTTGCAGCTGATCCATAAGCAGATGTGCCGTAGCCCTGCTGCTCATAACCAGTCTGCTGAGAGTAGCCCTGTTGCTGCCCTTGGGTTTGATAACCTGTGTAACTGTCATGTCCATATGCTTGCTGTGCCCCACTCTGCTGAGAGTAGGTAGAATCACCATAACCTTGTGAAGCGTATGTAGGAGGCTGGCCATAATTGTAGTTTGTAGCATCAGTAGATGCAGCAGTCCCAGGGGCAGACTGTTGTTGAGGCTGCTGCTGTTGGCCATAATAGTCATACCCAGTACCAGGAGGGGTCGTTTGAGATTGTTGTTGTGATTGATCCCAGCCAGCCTGATAGCCACCAGATGTTGGAGGATAGCTACCATAAGGTTGCTGAGGTGCACCATAAGATGGAGGTGCCCCAGGATAAGTTCCAGGCTGCATATAACCATAACCAGGCTGCTGCGGGGGTGCCGCACCAGGTTGGCCCCAGTTTGCCTGAGGACGAGGAGGGCGATAGCCCTGCTGACCATAGCCACCTGACATTGGATTTCTGGCACGATTCTGCAAAAATATAATTTGCACATTTGTACATACGTATACACAAAACAGCAAGGAGTACAAGAGTACATAAAATAGCAGTGCAGAAGACAAAGGGCATACAAACACAAGGCACAATACTGCAGAGAAATTCCAAAGCCACCAAGAAAACTGGAAGGAGCAACTCACCGATCAAGATTGTCAAGCAACACAGGTGATGCCCATCTACCATCTCCCAAGTGCAAAACTATCGGGGCTAATGAAGATTGGCAAGCTAGACGAATATATACATATACATATATGCTCAATTGCAATAAAAGATTTACATAGAATATAGTTTCAATATATGTTTAAAGATCAGTGACAAGTTGGTGACATCATACTCTCAATGATTTAATTCATCGCTAAATGATGGGATATAAAAAATCAAATAGGTTGCTTTCTCGGATATATCATCCGAGCAAGAAATGTTTATAGAAGTATAATACAAGTAAATGAATGTGAAAGAGAATTTATATTTTTGTTTTTTGGATAAAGAAAATATTAGTGATAGCAACCTGCAAAGTCACAAGATAGAACAGAGACATGCATAACCAAAATGTAGATTCCTTCATGCGAGTACTCTGCATCGTCTTGTTACAAAGATAAGCAGATACAAAATTCAGGAATATCCCAAATCAAGTAGAAGCACAATTATTCACATTAGGCTGTCCTCAAAGGGTATATCTAGTATGTGAGCACGTATGCCCAATAATTTAGCACAATGACTAATGGCTCCACCTGAAGACAATCTAGCCAACCTAGTGAATAAACATGAATTGCATAAACTTGCTAAGAAGAAACCAAAATTCATGCACATCCCCCACGAGAAACTGAAACAAAAGGAACTGTGCCTGTTTGGACAGGAGAATCAAGATCCAAGTCCTAGAGCAATTCCTTACCAACTAAGCAATGTATAAATTGCATCCACCGTGGTGAACAGAAGAGATGGCAATTTTTAAATGTACAAATGTGATAGAGCAGGCTAGATCACATAATACATAACAATATCAGCCAAAATGATATGCGTTATAGTAACAAACCTGCTCTCCAGGACAGTTTCGGACCTCCTGGTTAGCAAAGGTTACTAATTTGACTAGAACAAATAGAAGTACTCTTATGTGCTGGCAGCAACATGGACAAGCTACATACATAATGACATACGGTTGCCCAAGAATATCATCACAACATAGGAGAATGTTTATAATGAAAAAGAATTGATTCCTCAGAAATTTAATTGTGATAAGGAGACAATTTTGGTTACATGGTCTCAACAAGACAAAATGATAAGGTTAATAAATAAATTTCACTCTTATTGAAGTCATCCCCAAACCCATCAGAAATTTTATTCAGAAAAAGGTCAGCAATATAACAAATTCCCTTGTGAGACAGAAATTACATCAAACGGGTGAACACAATGCCTAGCCTAGTTATGATATTGATGTGGGCATCAAAGAAGCAAACAAAGGTGCTTTTAAAGGCAACACGATGGTAGCAGTTGAACCAAGGAACATATAGTAAAAAATAAACTAAGAAACACAAACAGCATAAATCCAGAAGCAATATTTTTTATCACACATGAACCACAAAATGATAGAGCAATCAAGAAAAAAACACAAACAAGAGAAAGAAAGCGGACCTCATTACTGATAACCTCATTCACCAACTGCTTTGCAATTTCAATTTGCTCTTGTGAGCCATCAATATATAGCGTTCTTTCAGTTGATAGATCACCCGGGGGCAAATGCAAAGGAACAACCTGCACAAGATTGTTCAAGGACATATATCAACTAAACATAGAACCAAATGAGAATTAATCAAACTAGTAAATTTGGGTATAGTTAGAAATGATTATAATCAACATCATACATAATCAATAAACCTTTGGCATCTAGGAAAATGTAGTGGACATACGAACAACAAGTGGCTTACAATTACAGATTTTTTTCCTGCCGCCAGAATTTGCAATCGCAAGGCAGAGCAAAAATCAATATGAAAAAGATGCTGCAAAGCTGCCAATGCTAATGGAAGCTAAAATCAATACCACAAACCTTAATCTGAGCTCCAGATTTGGCTTGCATGGATTTAATAGTCTCACCGCCTTTTCCAATAACCAAACCCACCTGAAAAGGAACATATAAAAAAATTACATAAAGAAAAATAGAGACGATAACTGGGCAAAGTCATCGTCAAGAATTGGGTAATAATTACCTTGTTATTAGCAATTTTCATCTGGAACTGCTCGGCACCTGGCTGACCTCTGCGACCACCAGATGCATGACCAGATGACCCAGCATCAGCCTGCAGAAGATTGCATGATATGTTCGCATGATTGCTAAAAATAATGCAGAGCTCAAAAAATAAAAGCTACAACCAGAACAGAGCTCATACCTCTGCCAGAACGTCATTGATCAACTGCTCAGCTTTGCTTATCTGCTCAGGAGTGCCTTGAAGCTCAACTGGTCTGGTCAGCGAACCAGGTTCAGCTTCATTGTCCCTAGTAACTTGAATTTTTGCTCCTGACTGAAGTTGGAGGTACCTTATAGTTTCCCCACCTTTGCCAATGATAACACCAACCTATAATATACCAACAGCGACAGTTAGTACAACAAATATCACACTTCAGATTGTTTTCCCCAATAACATTCAGTTGTTGAAATGAAATTGAACACAGTTACCCTTCCACTTGGGATTTCAATCTTTTTGCTTGTACCCTGGTTTCCACCATATGATGAGTACTGAGGTGTGCTGCTTTGAGAAGATAATGGCGGGATTGATGCACCATGGCCTGATACAGAAACCACTATTTTTCAGAATGCATATTAACAAAGTATGTTATTGATGGCACATAAAAGATGTAAGATTTCGTGTTCATGTGATCCACACTATGATACATATTAGACGGGATATTTTATGAACACACAAGTTAACATCATAGAACACAAACACCATAAAATACGACTGAGTGGCCAAACGAGGGGAATGGCACAAAGTTATCCAACAGAGAAATCCAAATGCTTACCCATCTTGCCACACAACAATAAAAATTTAGAGTGGTAAATCATGGACCCTCTACCTAACAAAAATAGCAGCCTCTTTCCATCCTTATCAACACGACCTCTGCCATCGCTGCTATGGTGTTCAGCAGCCATTTGCAACATCCCATTGCTAACCTTGTCTCCCTGCTTAAGAAATGTTTCCGCAGCACCACCATGGCATTGCAGCCAAGAACACCTAGCATGGCCTTGCCTTCATCACCAGGTGCAACAATATTCGTTGCGACCAGACTAACCCTCCATAGCAAACACCAAACTTCCACCCAAGACATTAGATGTTTGATTAAACACATTAATCTAGCTTTCAGGTGTAGCATGGAGAACACGACAAGGTTGTTTCTTGCGGCTTCTTGCAATATTAGGCCCTCTACACTTGCAGGTGTAATAATGTAAAGTTGTAATGACCTGACAGGACTGATCAAAATAGGATCTGCGTGCTTCTTATCTATGCATAACTAAAATCCCAATCAGCCACGAGTTAAATAGCCAGGAGCTAATTACAGCAGGACAAGCTGATAGATCTACCGATCCTGCCCCAGCTTCGAAACGTAAAACATGGGGTACGAACCCTGTGCACAAACTAATCTCGCAATAAAGCATGTGCTTAACAAGGAATCCTATCTAGTCACCCGCCACCAGCAGAAAAAACAAGCAAAGAAAATACGCGAAATCTACACCATGAAAGCAGCCTATGCACGAACAAACAGATCTCGCAATCACACATGGGCTGAATGAAAAATCTTATCCACTCACCACCACCACCAGATGATGAGAAGCCGTGGCCGCCACCCGCAGAGGATGAGAAGCCAAGGCCACCGCCGCCGCTGCGGCCGCCACCGCCGTAGGAGCCTCCTCCGACGCCGACGTCTTCGTCGCCGTTATCAACGCGGGGGCGCTTTGCCTCGGCTGCGTTGAAGAGCCGCGCCGCGATCTCCTGCGCGCGCTGCTTCGCCAGCTGGATCTCATCGGAGGGGGGCGGCACGCTGTTGTACGACGGGGCGGCCCCAGCGGGCGGAGACGCAGGAGGCGGGCCGGAGGAGAAGCCCGTGCGGCGCGGCGGGGGCGACGGGTCGTCGTACTTGCGCTTGGATGAGTAATGGTCGTCGGCCATGGCGGAGAGAGGAGGGCTAGGGTTTGGGGGGAGGCTGCGGGGAGCGAATTGCTGGGGTCGAAGGGATAAGACGGCGGAAAACCCTACCAAAAGGGACGGGTGTAGATATTTATAGAGCTGGTCTCTATGGACTTGACCTGTATTTTGCTCTGGATTCCTCGGTTTACTTTGGGCCCAATTCCGATACGTTCCGGGGCTCAAAGTTCTGATACGCTTTTTTTCTTGGTAAAATTAGGGCAGCATCTTCAAGAGAGCCTCATAAACCTCCTCTAAATAAAATATAGGATTCAATCAAAAAAAGCATCTCAACAGGACTCTAAAACCACCGTTAGTTTTTCATAGCCCCTAAACTTCCCTCATTTGTAGATACAAACAGGGAAGAACTGGGACTCCCATCTCTTTTTTTTTCTATGGAATTAATGTTTTTGTGACCCCAAATGATGAAGTGGTCCAATCAAAAGTGTCTTAATCTATTTTTAGGGAAGGACTGTTGGAGGAGGAGAGAAAAATTGCACCTCTTTTTTTTTGAGTCGAGAAAAGTTGCTCCTCATAATGGGACCAATTTTATAAGAATCTCTTAGAGATGCTCTTACTTGATTTTAAAAGAACGGCGAACTTGTGCCTATGAGCTTCACAAAATTATTACAAGGAGAGCGTCCTAAACTTGGCATCTCTTACTATCCCAACGTGGTCGCGTTCGCGGGCCGTGGATATATCCACGTCGGCCCGTTAACATTAACCGTTCGATACAAGAATCTGTTGATACAAACCGTAGGATGCGAAGCGGATCGGGTCTTCCTCTGCACCCGAAAGCTCGAGAATTCTCTCGGAGTCGCAACTCTGTGTGTTACATGGCTCCAGCCCTCGCCGCATCTCCTCCACCCACTCCGGCCGGCCGTCACTCCCGAAATTCCGCTCGAGGGCCGCCAAAACTGCCACTTCCATCCCCTGTCCCGGCCGTTCCTCCCCAGACCGCGAAGGCAGAGTCCCTACAACTATCTTCTCCAGCGTCGGCGTCAAACCAAGCAACCGACCTCGACTCTGCCACGAAGTCCTCGATTCATTTGACACTTGCTCTCCTTGCTTGATTAAGCGCCTCCTTCACTGCCCCTTATTGTGGATTCGCGGCCGTGCGCACTGCAATCTACATTTCACTGCATCTGCATGCCTACCAAGTGTTTGATGTAATGTCAAGCTAGAGCAGAGGCCATGGTTTTTGTCTCAATATAAGTGACTATAGATTCTCCTGTACTGATCAACTTGTATCACGAGGTTCAGTGGGCTATTAATTTACATGCTACTTGTAATTAAACTATATCTAGGAACCCCATAGCACACATCCTCATGTGTTAAAAAACACCCTGCCACAATTTATTCGTTTTGCCGTGTCACCTGAATCAATGTTCCTCTTTCATGTTCGACAAATATTGATTTCAATGAATCCTTTCTCTTGATGTTTTAGGCATGACCACTGTATTGCTGATAGGTATCACCCTTTACTGGGCTTAATTTTAATCAAAATACTTCAAATCACAGGTCTTTTCCTGTATGTTTTGATATTCAATGGTGCTAAAACTGAAGTAAATTTCACAAACATTATACCTTGATAATTCATTAAGTAAACAGTGTTTATTTTTGCATATCCACTTTTCTTTTTCAGATTAGCTAGGTCCATAAGCTTTTGCTAAGAGCAACTATTATCAGTGATCTGAACATCGTTTTGGTCACAGAATCTCTGCTAAGAGGGGACCACCTTGTTGCTATTTCAGTGTCCCCCCGATCTAATACCAAGCACCGTCGATGTGTTTACGAGAATGCTTCTGTGCTATTCTGATGCTTCAAACCATGCTTCATACCTCTTGTAACTTTTTGTTATTTATCACTTGTATGGACAAAATTACTGAGCACAACAATGTCTGAAATACTATGTGCACCCTTCCTTGTCCCTATTCAAAAGTTTATCTTGGTAATTAGAAGAGGAACTTGACAGATCAGTAAGACTGGTTTCTTCAAAAAAAAAACATCAGTAAGACCACCCAAGCTATCTTGGTAATTAGGGAGAACAAGACAATAAGTAGAGGCTCATTATTTCTTATTTGTATTACTGTCCGATAGCCATGTGCTCATTCAGATATTTATATATGAGTTAACTAGTAAATTTAGAATGGTATTTGAACAGCTAGAGAATTCTTGCTGGAATATGATACTGTTATGACCATATTTTCAACTTTATGTCCACTTTTTTTTTCCAACTCTTGCACTTCAGGATAATTTTAGAATTAGGATCCTTGTTCCCTTTCCCCTTTAAAATAACTATACTAACAGGGAGATGGTCTATTTGTAGAGTCATGGTATGATTTGAGTACTCATATGGCTCTGACATAAATCAGTAACAACTCAAGATCGAGCTGAAGGCGCTTTAGTACTTTTTATGGTTTATTATAACATGGTACTGATGCATTTCCACATAACCATGATTTTGGATGTGATGCGAATTGGATTATTAGCTATCCAAGCTTTATGTGAAGCAAGAAAAGGGCAAGAAGACATGCTCGCTGACAGTTGTTGCTGCCTTTGCTTTTCCTTTCTTTTGCCAAATTGCTTCCTTGTGACTCGGAGAAAAGAATTGTTGTTACATGAACCTGTAGAAGGGTATCCAGTTTTCGAAAGAGATTGATTTGTTCAGCTCTACTTAATTGATTTTGTATAATAAGTTTAATGTAAGGCTTCACTTTGAAGTGGAATAATTCCCATTTCCAAATGTAAGAGACTATAGTACACGAACTTTAGTGCTAAAAAGGAGTAGCTACAAAATGTTAGTCTTGGATTTGTTGATTTCGTCATACAAAATTAATTACGAATCTTGCATTTTATCGTCTGTACCATTTTTTTTTTTGAAATGTCTACCATTTCTATTTGTTACAACTGAAAAGCCACAATTCAATAGTGATTGAAGCATTCCTATACAAGAATCTTAACCGAGACATTAGTATGGTCATGTCAGGCACACAGTCTAAGACGTGAGATAGCTTTGTAATTGCCACGCACAAAATATGGATGGAAATAATATAATTTATGAAGAGTTTATTTAGTTTATGCTGTTATCATTGAGGTTATTTCAAACATGCAATGTAGTATATGCAGATGCATTTCAGTGGTTTCATTGTTGAGTGTCATAAATAAGTGCTCATATTCTACTTTTATAACGCTTATGTGACCTTCTATGGAATTTTATGAAGTACTTAATTAATGAATCAACGATGATGGTTGGTTAGTGTAAATGATCAGATGAACAATTATTTTTTTGACTGAACATCAGATGACCAATTTAAACATATATCTGTGGCTTGTATAGACGGGGTGTGCTAACAATACACCATATTTCTATTACCACGATCCATGATTCATATATGATTATGTGGAAATGTTGGCATCCTTTTACTTGACATTGACAATACTATGGCTCTGCTCAAATATGATGTATGCATGTGTAATGCGTATTTCATTGAGATTCCGTAAGCCTTTTATAAGTCTAAATAAATCTTTCATATAGTTGTTGCATCATAACTTCATCAAGACTTATCGACATATCACTAGATCGCACATCAGATGGGACAGCAGGCGCAACAAGGTCACGCCATATATTTCTAGTGTGTGTCTGAAGTTCGTGCACCGATTGAGATGTGTGCGAGTGGAGAAGGCCAAGGACAAGTTGTCGCCATGTGGTGATTTCTGGTTGGGGTATGTGGGAGAAAAGAAATAGATTTTAAAATTTAAGCGTATTTTTTTCTGACCCGCAAGTCTTTTTTTGAATCTATCTGAACCATTGCATTGTTTAGAATAATATGCTTCAAGATGAGATTTAATATGTTGTACTAACTATCGCTGTTGGTATATTATAGGTTGGTGTTAACATTGCATTGTTATTAGTGTTTGAAATTTCAACATGGTGATATTTGTTGACACAACATACAAATGTTGACACAACAACAAATATCACACTTCAACATTAACATTAATATACCAACAATTGCATTGTTTTTAGTGTTTTGAAATTCAACATTAACATTTGTATGTTGTTTTCCGTAAAAAAAAAACATTTGTATGTTGTGTCAACATTTTGTTTTTATGACCCTGTTTCTTAAAATGTTGACATGGGTTTTCATAAATGATGAAACTGTTGTGTTCAAAATGGTGATGGTCAACTGGTGAGCCAAGTTGCTCGAATTTGATAGTCTATTAGGTTGATTATTACTTGATTTACACTATGTAGGCAGCCATGTGTATAGAGGGTCCTATAGTGTGACCCTCAACTCTAGTCATGACCCTCACTGTTTGGTGTTCATGAATCATGATATATTAGATGTTACTCTCGTCAGTCATCACCCACGAATGTGAGAATTCCTAATGTCCCGAGTGACACACAAAGGGAATAAGAAGGCTAAAACGCACCTCATGGTGTTGTACAACCAACAACTGACTCAATGTTGCTAGCATCCTTGCTCTCGTCACCTTCTCCCGTGATAGCGTGCACCACTTGTAATTTATATAGTTTACCATCATGTGAATTATACTTCATGAAAGTATTTCTCATGGTGAATCTATAAATATATACTTTATTTTACTAAGTTATATAAATATTTTAAAGATAATGATCAAATATAGAGATGTCTGATTCTTTTTTAGAGGATAGAGGTGTCTGATTTTAACCAAATTCAGCATTGCAATTGTTTTGAAATGAAGAAGTAGCAAGATTTGCTGCCAAAAATAAAGCAGGAAAGAGAAAAATAGACAACATATGACCAATGGTCACATGAATTTGTGTACGAGGCACAAAGGATTTTATAAATCCCTTCGCAAAAAAAAAAGTATTTTGTAAATTTTGTTATTCTTTTTTCTAATAATTGAAACGAGCTACGGTTAACCATCATGGACTTTCAGACCTTTGACAAAGAAATGCTATATCATACTAGCAGCTATTGTGGTATTATTATCAACTGCTTTTCTACGCATTTGTTGGTTAAAACAAATAAAAAAGTGATCCTACTTGTGATTTGTTCATGCCGTGATCTTTGATGGTAGTTTTTGTACGTAGTACACGTGCAGCCAAAAATTTTTGCAGATGGCATGCATATAGGTGGAATCATAACGTACTTAAAAGTTTTGCATTTGCACTCGCGACATCTGGTCTGGATTCTAGAACAACTGCAAAAACTAGATCGACCTATCATTCCTTCTGAGTACCGATCTGCAATCATCGTTTGCAAGTGAAACTTAGTTTTGCAGTAAGTCTGTGTACTTCTTTCTAGTATACTCCTAGGTGATAACACTAGCACTAAAGGCATGTGACGAGACTTGCGGCGAGGTGAGCATTGAGCACCTTGGCTTCGAGAGATGAAGTCCATCAGGAAGTAGTCCTGTTCTTGAGTTGAGACCGTGAGCTCTCATCAGAGGCACAGTAGGTAGCGGGGTAGTAGAGGACAAGGAGACTCCGCGGCCTTGTCCACCACACATGGTGGAAGTTTCTCTGCTGCGTAAGGGGCGGTAGTACTTTTCTTCTCCCCGGAGCATTTCGTCGCTCGAGCCTCCGTCCGTCCGTGCAAGGTACGCGTACGGCGCGCGAGCCTGAGCCCCGATTGACCGTACGAATACGGCAGAATTTTTTTTTACGAGGAACACGGCAGAATTTTGACGGTGATGCTTTCACGCAGCGACGGGGCGAGGCGCTGTGCCTTGCGCGTCGCTGACTTCCAAGCTCGTGCTGGCTCGCCACCGGTGCTTATCTGCAAGGTTTGAGTGCGATGGATGATGATGCTTCGTGTTTTGTTAGTTTATCGGCGTGGCGATCCAGAACTTGACAGCAGCCGCTGAGGAACAGTGGTATAGACGAGAGCTGGATCGGGATCGATCGGAAAAACAAGCTGCCGTTGCTGCGCCGCAGTTTGGATGCAAACCGCGTGCTTCTAGAAGCAGAGGCCTCCCTCTGCCTAGCCGGCCGGCCGCACAGCACCACCAACCGACAATTCGGACACGGTCAACGGTTCCCGAGCACAGTAACTGTCGCCCGAACTGGTGAGCAGGCGCGGTGTCAGCAGAGACCTTGGGAGCTCAACTGTCTGTCTTGAACACAGATCCATCCACTCGGAGAAGAGAAATTTGCTTTGCGCGATGGTATATTTTACAGTGGCAAAACACACCTCTCCCTATGGTAAGCATGACAACACACTTGGCGTAAGTAAGGCTGCAAATTCTGCTGGCCATCTCTTCTTACCCGGCAGGCCCCCCTCTCTCTCCTCACACCATGATCAAAACTCAAGAACACATCCTCTTCTTCCTTATATCTGCAAAACATCCCTTCCGAGCTTTATCGACACAACTATTTTACAGCACTTGGTAAAAACGCGCAGCACCTCACGAACACCCGGCGCAGCGCGCGCACGTACGGGGTCACGAGCTATAAGCGAAACTATGGGTGCCTAGCGCCGCGCGGCGGCGGCGGCGGCCCAGTCCTGGTCGCGGAGGAAGAGGCATACGGCGGAGCAGTCGTCGACGCGGGACGACGGGTAGCGGCTCCGCCAGCGCTGCGCGGCGGCCTCGGCGACGGCCTTGGACGCGTGCTGCTTCCGCGCGGTGGCGCACACGATGGACACCACCTCCTCGTTGCTCAGCACGTCCCACACGCCGTCCGTCGCCAGGATCAGGAACAGGTCCCCGGCCCCGATGCGGCGGTGGCTCACCTGCGGCTCCGACACCACGCCGTGCCGCTTCAGCCGGAAGTCGCCCAGCGACCGCGCCATGGCCAGGCCGGGCAGTCCTCGTCGGGCAGCCACACGCGCTGCACCGACGGCTCGTCCTTGAGCGCGAACACGCGCCCGTTGCACCGCTTGATGCGCTCCGCCTCCTCTGCGATAGTCACGAACTAACATTCAGTTCTTCCGTTCGTTCGAAAGGACACACAATTCAATACGGAGTACAACGAGAGGTAACTACCAGGCACGTTGGGCTTCTGGTCGGTGGTGAGCTGCACGGCCTTGAGGTAGCCCGACTCTGATATCGTCGCCAGCACCGCCCTCGAGTCGCCGAGGTTCGCGATGATCAGGTCCTTGCCCTGTGATGATCAATACAATCCATTCAACGCGAGTTAGTTCCTTCCTTGTAGTTACCACAGCGAGTTAGTTCCTTCCTTGTAGTTGCCCTGTGATGATCAATACAATCCATGCCACGAGCAGAGAGCAGCTCGAACAGTGCACTGAATCTTTTAGTTACCACAGCCTAATCAATCAGTAGTATCAGTATGTACCTGCTTGATGGCGCACACCGCGGTGGTGCCGCTGAAGTTGCAGTCCACGTTGCCGCTGGCCTGGACCTTGAGCTCCTTGTCCATGGCCTCGAACGCGTTGGCGCAGGCCCCCCGCCACTCCTCCAGCATCTGCGCCGGCGACAGCTGCGGCGACGAGCCGCCGCTCCCGTCCGTCGACGACGACGGCGAGGCGTCGCTGAAGGGCGCGTCGTCGTCGTCGTCCGCGCCAGCCAGGAGCAGCGCGTTCCGGTGGCTCAGGATCATGAAGGGGAGGTAGTCGCGCACCAGCTTGCTCACGAACTGCCCGCACCGGCCGTGCCCGTCGAACACCCCGCAGAACACGCCGTCCTCCATGCCGAACCCCTGAAGGAAAATTAAAACGAGAATTTTATCGATAAGAGGAATTCAAAAAAGAAAGTACCCTCCGCGTCGTCTCTCCAGGCGACGGGAGGGGCGACCCGCTCGCTCACTCCAGCAGCCCTTCCCTGCCCCACTCCGGCCGCCGCCGCCGGCCACAACGACGGCGGCGGCGGCGGCCGGCGGCGGAGACGCACAACCGACTCCGTTCGCCATCCCTTTTTTCGTTTCGCCTCCTCCCTTCCTCTCCGTTTTCTCTCCCATTCGATCTGCAAAGCATGGAGGTTGGCGGCCATGGCCGGGCCTCTAATCGCCGGATCCAGGCTCCCCCACGCGGATCTAGTGCTTCCCCTTCGTTGAGGCCTGGGAGTGAAGCTCATGGCGAGGGTCGTCGCTCGGGCGCGGCGGGCGGCGTTCCAATGGTGGTGATGCTCAACCTGCGCAGTGCAGCGACGACGGGCTAGGCGAGTTCGTTCCTAGCCGCCGTGGCGCGGGCTGCCGCGGCACGTTCGCGGCTAGCCGCCGTGACGCCGTGGCGCACGTCAACGGCGCGATGGTGGGCGCGCGGATGCGGCGTGGTGCCGTGGCCGCGATGGCGGGCTGGCTGGCGGACGCGGCGTGGTGCCGTTGGCAGCGATGGCGGGCTGCGGGCGGACGCGGCGTGGTGCCGTGGCCGCGACGATGGGCGCACGCGCGCGGGGTGGTGCCGCGGGCGCAAAGGCGAGCGCGGCGAGGTGCCGTGAACGCAGTGGCCCTTGCTGGCTCGGTCGGCCTTCTCGTGGAGCAACGCAACATGGCGGGGTGCTTCCTCAGGGTGCGACATCTGCATTGTTGGCTTGCGGATGTGTGGATCGACGCTCAATGATGGAGGTCTGGAGTTGCAGTGGTTGGTGTGCCTGAGGTGTGGTGATCTGCTGTTGAGGTGAGGGAGCGCTGGGCGAAAGCCTTGCTCGGCTACATGCCGGTGCCGGTAACGACGACGCCTTTAGGCGCCGTTTCCCTCGATGGAGGCGTTACCGTAGTGCTCTAACGTACCTCTCAGGACAGCAGTGAACATTGGATGTCGTGCAACGAAAGTGCCGCGCTCGGTTCGCGGGGAGGTGTTATGCCTTCGCACGTCTCTAGCACTGTCGACCACCATGCTCTGCTGCTCTTTCTCTTCAAGCTTTTGGAGATCTTTGTGTCATTGTGTTCCTTCTCCCCTCATCGTCTCGGAGCCAGGCCTATGGTGTTAGCGTTGCTGTGGCTTCCATTGTGGTTCGGCGGGGGTGTTCGCTGTTGGCGCCTCTGCTTCGTCGCCAAACTCCTTGTTGATGGGGCATAAATCATATGCCGTGTGCGTCCACGCTTGCTAGCCTTCCCTCCTTTGTGGATTCCTCCCCATAAAGGGCGTTGGACGGTGGCTCGTGGAGACCGGATGCGCTGGAAGTGGAAGTGTCTTCATCAGCTTCAAGGGAGGTCGTCGTTTCCGGCAAGCTGTGGTCGGCGTACTTCCCCCACTCTTAGTCCCCACTCTGTTGGGCGGTCCCTCGGTCCCTCAAGGCTTCCTCCCCTTGTTGGAAGGTGGAGGGCGGCAACATTGTGGCGTAGCTACGAGGGGTGGGTGGCGGTACAACGGCTATTGTGAAGCTGGCAAGTATGTTGTTCAATGGTGTCACTTTGTTGGCGATTGGTGGTTGTTCGTCAGTTTGTGTTGAGGCTAGGGCTTGTCAATTAGCCGATCGAGAGTTGTGTTTTTCTCTGTTTGCCTTGTTGTACTTGTAATTTCTGGTGTCCTGTTGCCTCATCCTTGCTGTACACACTTATCGGGCCAGCTTTGGCCACCATTATAATTAATGGAAATCAGGTGGGGATTCTCTCCCCCCCGTTGACCGTCAAAAAAAAAAAGGAAAATTAAAACAACGTCAGAAATTTACAAACAGATGCATTTTTTGGTAAATAAAAGGTTTGATCATTGCGTAGAGATAGTATCGGAGAACATCTTGACAGTCGATTTTTCAAAAGGTTGGTGAGATTATTGTTAGCTACTAAATCCAAGCTTAATTTGGGATCAGATTGCAGGGTATCATGGGTGCGTGCGTGCCCACCGGCCACGGATTTGGCCAACATGGGGCTCAATATTGAGGCCAAAAATGGTATAAAATTAAGGGAAAATCGGAATACTCTAAACATCACTGTCTGACTTTTGAGGTGTGCAGAGCACCGACGATAAGGTGGAACACGTCCGACACTTGTTGGCAAAGCTAAGGGGGTGTTCGTTTCTGTAGCTTAAATTTAGGCCGCCTAGAATCTTGTCATTTAAGAGTATTAAATAAAGTCTAATTAAAAAACTAACTACAGAACTTTATACTAGTTCGCGAGACGAATCTAATGAGGGTAATTAAGCCGTGATTAGACGATAGTTACTGTAGCAAAACATAGCTTAATTAGGCTTATTAGATTCGTCTCGTAAATTAGCACACATCTGTAAAAAGGTTTTATAATTAAACTTATTTAAAACACCTAAATAGTAAGATTAGTTTTGATGTGACTCTAGACCTGAAAACACGAACAGGCCTAACATTCCAGCGACGCCTCGTAAAGGGTTGACTAGTTAAACCCCTTGGCTTAAAAAATTCTGAATATGTGGCTCTACGCTGCTTGGCGAAACAAAAATTACAGCACACGCGCTTGGCTGAAACAGGAAGCAGCACCAATATCTTTTTTACCGTATGATGATGATGATTGTGGGTGTAATACTGAGTCCTGCAGGGAATTACTAGTGACGGTAACTGCTGAAAAATTTCCTTTGCAGTGCATACAAGTTTGTGTGCTAAGTCAAGAGCCTGGTGAGCAGATAGACTTGCTCAAGAGCCAACACCACCTAAACTGCAACTTTTCTTCTGGGATTGGTGTTAACGACCGGACGGACACCTGATTCATGATTAGACAGGAAAAAAAAGGAAAGCGGGTGGAGCAATTTGAACCCGAAAAATGAGTACTACACCTCAACTGTTCATGGAAATATCTAGTCCCGTACAGATCTACCAGAAGGCCAGAACTGTCTTGGAAAAAATATTTAGGGTCAGTTTGGTTCTTTTGCCACTGCTTGCTTTGCCGAGCTGGGCAAGAAATCAGACATTAGTTGTTTTGCCTGTTACCTCGGGGCCTGCGATGTCAAGCATTTTGCTTGCCAGATAGAGCTAGCCAGAACTGCTCTCCGTCCCTGGCAAGGCTAGCTTTGCCGAGCAAATGGAGGCAAGCTAGGCCAAACCAAACTGACCCTTACTTTTCTACTAACTTTGATTGAAATAAAGAGTGTTCTGCAGACAGCATCAACAAGACCAAACCAGGAAAAAAGAGTCATTTGTAGGCTCTCCTGGCATTGCAGCACTCTGATTTGAGCTTGTTAGCGCCAGAAACACCCAGAAGGAACAGTAGAACGCACACAAATCCGGCGCGCAATCGACGTATTAGCAGAACAAGGAACGGCGCGATTGGAATCGAAGCAGCAAAGCAAGCACAAGCAGGGGAAATTGGCATACCTGGCAGAGGATGACGGCGTCCTGGTTGGGCCCCTTCTTGCCCTTCTGGGAGTAGAGCGAGGCCACCCTCCTGCCGGCCGCCGCCGCGCCGCAGGCGCCGTCCTGGTCTTCCATCACGTACACGACGGTCTCGTCGGAGTCCTGCTCCGGCTCCTGCCGCTTCGAGGAGGACGAGCAGATCCCCATCAGGAGGCCCGAGAACCTCTGCTTCAGGCTCCCCACTTTGGCTGGCTGTCTGGCTGCTGCTGATGGAGAAGAGCAGCGAGCTGCTGTTCTGGTTGTTCAGAAATGTCTGCGAATGGCAGGAGAGAAGAGGAGGGGAAGGCTGGCCGGCAGCGAACGAACCGCACCAGATGAGCCGCGGCTTTTTAAAGGGCGGGTAAAGAAATGGTGGTGTCACGGAGGGGGGAGCTGTGATGCGCAAGTTCTTGGCGCGTTTTCGGGCGACGTGAGCCCGTCCCAGTGGGCCGCGCCGCGGCAAAAACCGTGGTCTGACTTTCCTTATTTTCTTTTTTACTTCGCGCAAAAAAATTGTTTTGTTGGCGCTTGGATTGGAAGGACGGCGTTGGCAATCATGCAGTATTCTTTTGTTGGCCGACGTTTATCTTCGACGTCACCGCAGCAATTGCACGTAGGTTTCGTGCCCTGAGCTGACTAGCCCAGAACATATCGACATGTGTAGAACCATGGAGGTGAGGTCCGCTCCGCTGGCGTGGGTGCCATTTTTTTATTATACAACTCAGACACACACCACGGATGCACACTCATTCTTACGCAAGCTTACCTCTATGAGCATCTTTGAAGATTGAGTCGACAAATCTTCGAGATTGATGAAGTCACCAACGCATCGTTGTCGACAGGAACGTCGCCTAGCACTGAAGAATGTGGGGCTATCTACCCAGGTTTCATAAAAAAAATCAGGGACGGAAGGATTCGAACCTCCATGAGCCCATGAGTAATCATATATTCTCGTGCATGCTAGTGGATTGATCTCCCGACGTCGCATCTAATTTGATACCCACATAAGAGTAGATTGCTGAAAAACGAACCGAGAGAGCCGTGGAAATCGAACCAAGCATGTTATGGGAACCGAATCTATGGAGTGTCAGAAACCAAAATCACACTCTAAACAGTATTATTTTTTGTCTGTGGGAATTCACACAGGTAAAGTCAAGGAGGAGCAGAGCGAGAAAGAAAATAATCATTTTAGTCGGCTATGGAACTCACACATGTTATGGTGATCAAACCGAGCCGTCTTCCTTCGGTTCGCACCAGCGTTGCGGTGCTCTAAGAATATGTTTCTTAGATACAAAAAAAAATTGAGATACTTGCAAGCTAAGCATATTCATATATTGTATTTCTAGCCAGGTTTCATTGAAAAAGCTTATACATGCGAATTAAAATAGCCGTGATCAACAAATTCAACGAGTACACTAAATTCAGTACCCACCAACAGATTTTGCTCTGGCTTGAGAGACACAATGCATATTCAAGTAATTTCACCTAAGCTTTTCAAAGTCTAGAATCCTTTTTTGAGACTGCATGTAATGTTTGAGCTGGAAACCATATTGGGGTATAGGAGTACGTGCCTGTAACTCGGAGGCGACGACTTCTGTGGTATACGGAGTAGTTCAGTTCATTGCGCGCGCGCTAATCAATCCTTGGCTGCCGACGCAACGCAAGCAACACGCACCCAACAACCATCCGACGTGGCAGCTAGCTCCGAATCGGTCGCCAGCTGGCTAGCTACTAGATCGACCGTCGCCCTCTGATGCTGGGCCCAACTTATCTTCCGGCCATTGGAATTGTGGAGACCGTGGCGCACTTTTTCAACAAGACGTCTTGCTCAGCTCTGCTCTTTTTTGAATTTCCTGCACGCAGGCTCTTATCCACCCGGATGAGGAGGTGCATGCGAGCTGGCACCAACCTCTCTTCCTCGCTCGTCTCTCGATGGCAATCGATCGATCGACCACGCCCAGCAAGGTTATTATCGGCATAATAAACTCGAGCGGTGGTAGGCGTAACCCGGGACCACGATGATCCATTGTTTGAGACTTTGAGCCGCCGCCGAACGAGCACTACTGACTGATGAGCAAGTCTTTGGTTGTTGAAGCGGCTTCCAAACTAGCTGGATTGGATTTCCATATATGGACTAGTACGCAGCTACGCAGCCAGCAGATTCAATTCAACGGCATGGAAGCGAATAATAACCCGTGTGTCTCTGTGTGTATGCAACTCTCACGACCTAAGCGTATAGGAATACATTCCTGACCAAAATTATATATTAGCCGCTGAATTCCGCTATAAGGAATATTAGCCGTTGACGATTAATTATATATCAGCCACTGAACATTTGAACAACAGTGCGCCCATTATCCACCCTATAGACAGGCTATGGAGATAATATAGCGAGTAGCAAAACGACTTCTTGATGTGATGCCTTCACACTCACGTCGTGGGTTCGCGTCTGCATGAATATTGGAACCATGCGAAGCCTAGTTGTCTTGCATTGCCGACCTTTTTGCATATATACACAATACGGCTCGGTCGGCTATTGAAACCTCGTGCTTTATATATACGTACTCGCCCTTTTTCTTCTTACCGGGCCAAAAAAATTAAGAACATGATTCGAAAAAAATGATTGAGAACATACCTCAAACATATTTCAACAAAAAAAAGTTGCGCTAACGTTATCAGTTAAACGAAAATTAATTTATTTTTAATTGAAACTGAAGGGGGTATGTGTAGGATTTGAGCCTTAATTTCCTTTATTTAGTAGCCGAAGTGGACTTGGTGTATGGCCACCTGTGACGAACGGCGATAAACTTGTTGAAATCTTCTCCATCCAATCACATGACCCAAGTTGGCGTGAACTGATCCTCAGCTGATCACCTCACCGCTCCCCCAATTATTGCACAAAAAAACGAATCACAACTCACAATGAATTAGGTAATGACTCCTACCGCTCATTCCATACACATATATGCCTCGTGTGAACATGGCAGGGCCGGGGGTGGGTAGCTTCTTCGTCACTGAAAGACCTTTTGCATATTTGGGGGTTGAGCGGAAAACAAGCGTTGACATTTTAAGCGAAAATATAAATATACAGATCAAGTAGAGCCGTTTGTTATAGCCTCCCTACTGCTAAGTCGACACGCAGCATGTGATAGCGACGGTGATCAGTTGATGATGAATAGCAGCAGCTTTTGATATTACACATGCTTTATTAGAACGTCGTACGTCTGAAAGTGTAGGTGAAGCTGCAAAGCTAAGGCAGCTGGCTTCGTTGTTCATTGGAATAGACAGCTGATGTGCAACTGCAACTACAGCATACTACAACTTCTATTTCGTCAGGGTATACGTCACTACTACAAGATGTCACTGTAGCGGCAAAACCACAATCCATGTAGCGGTGGTTAAAGAGAAAAACCGTGGCTACAGTGATCGTAGGAGGGTCGATCGAGCCGTTGTGTGGAGTATGTTGATACTGAGCCTCTTAAAAAACCAGTGCACATCGCCGTTTCTCAAACCCACCTATCATTTCCCATCTGCCAAACGCCAATTCTCATCGATATTCGATAAAGAAGTAGGAGCCAGTTTTGTCCACGTCCATTTGCCCTTTATTATATCCCTCCCCTTGTTTGACTAAAGGCACTTGCTATTTTTAACGAATATATAATTCATCAGCAAGCATCCTTTGAGTTCATTTTATGTTTTCCAGACACAAACTGTATCCATCGGCAAATCTGGACAACGCAGACTGGAAGCAGTGTACGTAGATGCCATCCTTTGAGTTACGTTCGATCCCTTTTTTGTGGCGATTCCATTTGAACCGTCCTCCAAAAAACCTGCCTCGCATGCATGCATGCCGATGCAAATTTAATTTTTACGAGCTTGCCTCCAGGGGAAATGGGGCTGGAATCGA
The DNA here is from genome assembly GCA_012490785.1 of Eragrostis nindensis. Taxonomy (NCBI): domain Eukaryota; kingdom Viridiplantae; phylum Streptophyta; class Magnoliopsida; order Poales; family Poaceae; genus Eragrostis; species Eragrostis nindensis. Next base: position 5,536 of record JAAXCT010003025.1, on the reverse strand, counting down.
GTAATAGCAGTTATGCCGCATTTTCTTTTCTTTTTTTCCCTAGCATGCATGCTCTTGGGTTTTGGAACCACAAGGTCCGTCGCTTTTCAGACACAGTGCTAGTGTCGGAAAATATCGGTTTAGGATTAGCTAGGTTACCACAAGAAGAGATGTTTGTTAGGATGCATTAATGCGTGGAAGCTACTAGAAAATAGAGAGATGACCCTTGTGTTAAGAGTGGCCTCAGGAACAAGGGAAAAAGTTAGTGGTCTGGACTTTAGTAGTTGGAAGTCAAGTAGGCAACCTCCATTGTCCTTCCCTTTCTAAAATCAAACAGAGGTCTCCAAATGATCTGAAGAGAACACTGCCTTGGAAACAGAAACAAGTCATGATACATTCATATGATGCACGTGAGTATAGTACTGTTGGTAGGTACGGAGTACTACATAATAGTATTTGCGAACCTTCGTCTTTCAGCAAATCCTTTGGATTTCAATCCACGGCAAGTAGCTTCAAGATAAACTATGAGGCATGCTAGTCGAGTGGACCAGATTCTTTGTAGCCATCCTTTGAACGACTGCGCCCATCCTTTGAACGACTGCGCCCATCAAGCAGCTATTTGCTGGCCCAAAGGTCAAGGTCAAGAACGTGGCAAGAACGTGCAAGTGCTGCCGCTAGTACAGTTTGTCGACCAAGGTAAAAACATAGAAAGTATTAGGTAGTGTTCCTTCTTTCCCTTCTAAATTTTAGACCGGTCACATTAAAGAGAATCTTTACATTTAAATTTTTTTATTAGTTTAATGACAAAAACCTATTTGACAGCTGGGTACTAATTTGCGAGACGAATCTAATGAGCTTAATTAATCTATGTTTTGCTACAGTAACACTACAGTACCATCTTCTAATCGCCTCCTAATTACTCTCATTAGATTCTCGCGAATTAGAGGGGGTTCTGAAGTTAGTTTTGTAATTTGACTTTGTTTAGTGCTTTTAAATGATAAGATTCTCTTAATATGACCCCTCTAAAATATAGCACAACGAATATAAACCTACCAGCATGGCAGTCCTGCAGATCGAATTGTAGAGCTACTTGTTCTTTTTTTTTTTGAATGAAGAGCTACTTGTTCTTCGCCTAGAGATCCAGGTAAAAAAAATTCTTCATTGGAAGGGATTTTTGGGACGGAGCATGCGAATCCATTTGGTTCGATAGCGGCGAACCGCGCACTCGTGGCGCTAACCAGCTCAGCCCACGGGAGTCTTCGCGAGTACAAGTTCTTCGTTTTAGAATTTTCAGCCGTCCAATATTGTGGTAAAATTAAGTAGGCTTAAAATGTCAAGGGGGAAAATGCGTATTCCTTCAATCCACTTGACTCTTGAAATTCGCCCGCCATGAAACGGTTTCGCTTGACTCCTGGGCATACGGTAAGGAAGCCATACTAGAATTGTTCAAGCACACCCTATTCAATTGTCATGCTCGACCTGGTGCTCATTCACCTCCCCTCTTGAGCCAACCAGAGAAATGCAAAGCTGGAAGCTGACACAGGGGGTTTATTTAAGCAGGATTTTGACAGGTACTTGCAATTGTCAACGAGAAATGGTGCTGGAGAATGACAGATGAGATAGATGCAAAATTTTACACTAATTTGATTTTCTTTATATTTGTATCAGATTCGTGTCACCTCTCTGATTTGGTCACATGAAAACTAGCTAACTAGGGCCATATTTCGATGTAAAGAAAACTATAGACGGAAACTTGTTCGTTTTCGCTTGTGTTTTTCCCCCACTGATATTTTGATCAACAACATCACCCAGCAAGTATGTATTACATTCAAGATGTATGTACACAAGCAAAGGGTCCCCATTCCCCATAAATTGGCCACTTCCTGTCAAATTTGGTTTTGGCACCATTCTCTCGATTTCTAATGGAAAATGATGTAAACATGTACGGACCATTTCTATTTTGTGTGATTAAAATTCTTTGCTATTTTATATTCATATGCTGACAAAATATTCAATCCAATGTTGACAATTGGCTACCTCCTCCTGCTTCCGTCAGAATACAAAAAGCACCAGTTTCATATTCACCCGTATTTGTTTTTTTTTTGCGAAAATCATATTCACCAAATTAGAACCGTTCTTTGTCTTTTCTGATGCACAACACTGATATTTTTTTGGGCAAAATACTTCTTCTTATTCTCATGTTCATGTACCAGAATAGGTAGGGCCACAGCTGTTTGAGAAGAGCGTTCCACTTTTTTTTTTCCATTCTGTTTGCTAAGAGCACTCCACATTTTTTTTTCTTTCCATTCTGTTTATTAAGTGAGTTCCACTTTTCTGTTTCCATTTTTCGTTCAGTGTGAGAGCCTGATTACTTATTTACTTGACCCAAAATGAAATAGCAATATTTGATTTGTAATGTAAAACTGCAATCTAACGATCTTCGAGAATTTGCAAGGTACAAATCCTTATTTATCATAAGCAGCATCATCATAAGGTTTTGTCTGCCTTTAATATGAAATAAGTTTCCTAGATAGCTAGGAACGAACCTACGATTCAATATATACTGTTTCCTAGTAGCTGTTTAGAAAACCCTCGGCCTTGAGCTAGTAGTGAATTTTTGTCTTGAAACGGGACAGGACAACAGGTTTCAGTGAATCAGTGTGTATCATGTCCTGCAGACCTGCATAGTTAATTATGACGGTTATAATAATAGAAGTGAAAATTACCCTTTCAAATCTGCTTGACCTCTACAAAACAATTCCTGACTCCTGAACACATGGTAAGAACACCATGCTAGAATTATTCAAGCACAACCTGCTCGTTCAGATGCTCGTGCATCTCCTCTTGAGCCATTTTTAATGAGAATATTTAATTAATGGCACTCGAAATCGACTTACGAGACACTTAGAAATTTACTCGGATTTGATTTTGTTTATACCGTGGAAAACCTCTATGATTTGGTAATAACTGGAAGCAAACTCAAGCGTCATGTTTTTGTTTTACAACTTGATCTAGAAACCCACATTAAAGTATTAATGCCCTCATCAACAAAGGTCCCACATCCCAATAAATTGGATTTGATGTTGTTTATACTGTGGTATCTCTCTGATTGGTAACTAGAGGCAGACTCAAGCACTATGTTTATGTTTTCCAACTTGATCTAGAAACCTACATTAAAGTATTCATGGCGTACATCAACAAAAGGTCCCACAAGTCTCAAAAAAAAAGGGTCCCACAACCCAATGAATTGACCAACCTGCCTTAATTTCTTTTTGGCAGTCCACGCAAAAAAAAAAAACTTCTTTTTGGCAGTCGTAGGCAACGGTTTAGTTTCTCATTGAAGTTAATGTAAAAAAAAGAAGTTTTTTTACCAATTTAAAATAATGCTACCGCTGTGTGGTATCAAAATTTGATCCTACTCTTGTATAACTTCACCATCCAAGGCTGGTAAACAATGAAGCTCGATGTATAAAATGTACAGTCCATTTCGGTTTCGTGTATCTAATATTCTTCCATGATTCAAATTGTTCATTTATTCCCAGTGTTGACAAATAGAAACCATGTTTTTCTATTAGAATAGAAAGGCATCATTCTCATATACGCCAAACCGGAACCATTCCTGGTCTCTTTTGTTGCACAACACTATGAAATTTCTTTTCTGGCAATCCTTTCATTACTATTGTTGTTTCGTTCAAATATTATTCCAAACTTCACAATCTGAAGTGACTATCATAATGAAAAGTAAAAATATTTAGAGTATGCGGGTCATGTAACCATCATTGCTCATAAAATTAAAACAAAAGAACACTGAAATGAAATAAAAAATCCACATCAAGCATCAAGCTAACGGCTTAATCATCAAACCTTGTTTCTAAACGGACAATCAAGATTATGAAATGATTCTTAAATTACTCCTTAAAACAGTGTACCAACAAAACAAAGGCACTAATTATGAAATGATTCTTTTTCAGCTTTCCTGGTTTATGTGGTTAATTTGGAAGTGTGACGTGGTATACCACCCGGCCAACTAATAGGAGGTCGCCAGGTAGGCTTGAACTTCTAGTCTTCTCATCTCATCATGAAGCCAGCATCGTGCACTTGACAAAAGATAACCAACTGCAATTCATTTCAAGCGCCATGGCCTTGTCATTTTCGGCAGCCATGATCACCCTCTGACTTTGATCCCAGGACTCCCGGAGCATGCGTCATTTTGCAAAAGTTTTAATACTAAGTTTTTCGGGGCTTTTAATTCGGAGCGGACGTCCTGACTCTTAACAGTAGCTTAGCTAATGGCACAGCTTGAAATAGATTCGGCAACCACCTGTTGCCCAGATATTTGTCATGCATGCATGCACTGAACTAACTCTTGGCAGCTAGTAGCTTGATGCATGACAGATGCATTGATTTTTTGAAATGTTAGCTGAAACATTATTAATCAGTTGATATGGAACGCGAACAAGATGTTTTTTTTATTGTTACTCGTAAAGAAGCGGGGCCTTATAAATTCCTATATTCCTGCGTATCGAGAAGAGAAGTACAAACGTTGAATCTTGTAGCAGAACTGTATTTCGTGAGTTAGCGCTAACAAAGTTGTACTACATTTTTTTTATGGAAAAGCTGTACTACTTTTACCTCTTCGTCGCCTATATACTCCCTTAGACTGACTTCAACAATACGATCCATTTTTGAAAGGCAAATCGGCAATTGCCTGCCGTGTACAGTACCTGCCTTCCCATCGCAACACGCCATCTCCAACAGCCATTGCATTTGCGTAGCATCGCCCGTCTCTCTTTCTTCCCCAGTCGCTCGCCCCTGCGCCGCGCAGCCGTCGCCGCCGCCGCCGCCGCCCAGCTCGCACTCCGCTGCGCTGCGCTCGCCCTGCTGGAGCTCCGCCGCGCCGCACCGCCCCGGTCGCGCTCGCCCAGCTCGAGCTCCATCCACCGCGCCTCCACATCAGCCCGCGCAGCGCCGCGCCCGCGTCCACCCGACGCGTCGTCGCGCCGGCCGCCGTCGCGCGCCCCGCCTCCACTCGCGTCCTGCAGCGGTCCCAAGCACGACGTCCACCGCGGCGGCTCCCAAGGATAAATTCGACTGCAATTTCAGAACGCACACACAACAAATTCAAGAAATTCGAAGCACCGACGAGCTCCATCAACGCCGTCATCAGGCTCCAACGCAACAACGAGCTCCATCGACGCCGTCGTCAAGCTCCATCGACGCACAACCGAATCGCCCTCCTCGACATGGACTACGGCGTCGACGCGGGTGGGCCGAAGTGGCGCGCTCCTCCGCGCAGAAGGTGACGGCCCGAAGGTGCTTCTTCCTAACGAGCTGCTTCTTCACCCCGGCCGTCCCCGCTCGTGCTGAAGAATGGCGATGTGAGCTGGAGCAGCGGCGACCGTCGAGATGCGAGCTGGAGCAGGTGCTTCTTCCTCAGCTCGCGGCGGATGCTCCGCACATCTCCGGCGGCTTGCGGCCCCGCCTGCCTCCTCCGCCTCGACTCGGCCGACCTCCTCCGCGCCGCTGCCGCTCGCCCCGCGCGCCTCCTCGCCGCCCG